>JAQGAS010000858.1:0-31955 GCA_034686365.1 Pachymerium ferrugineum | reverse complement strand
TTTGTTATAACGGATTAAATTCGTTACTAGGAAATTGCACTTCTTTCATTTCACATGAGAAATTAAAAAATAGAAATGAAAATTGTATAAATAACCTGAAAATATTTACACAAACGACAATCCTAGTACCTATAATTAAGCTTATGACGCTTTACAGGAAGCGCAGAACTGGAGTTAGTTCGAAGATTAACTTCCGGTAAATCGTCATAACCTTAAGTATAGGTATAAGTATAAGTCAAATTGCGCAAACTCCCTACTGTTCCGGTGGTTTAGATGGCTAAATCAAACCAATAACGAGAATACCTCCTTCCCAATTCACTTCCCACGTCAATCCTTATACTTCCCAGTTCACTTCCCACGTCAATCGGTGCTGTTTATAAACTCTCAGTCTTGCTCGAAACCTATTAATGCATCTTTAACAGAAACACGACATGCTACTTAATGCACAATTGCATATATTAAATCACCAAACTTTGAATCTTGTACATAATTATTTTAAAAAGAAATTCATCTTTTCGGCTATAAACTTAAGTGGAAAATAATGAACGTACCAGAACGACTTTATATATGTAAATGAGGGATCCACTCATAGAAAGAATCACCGAGGGGTTAAAAAGCTCAAGTTCTCTTCCCATCCGAATAAAACTTAGATCAAACCCTCCACTTCACCTCACAATTTCCAAGCCGTGCAGTGAAGTCGCACAAAGCGGAGCTTTCGAGCTACCACTGCGAAGCCAAAATTACAGCGATTAACACCACGTAAAAAAACCCCACCGACAAGGATTTTCATTAACTTAATCCCCTACCTTGAACTTGACTTCTACCTCTAAAACTTAAAAAACTCTTTAACGACTTATCACTTACAAAAAAAAATGCAAGAAAAGTTCCTGCTTTAATTTCACGTTTTCCCGGCACCATGTTCAAAGGTGAAAAGCCTTCTGGTAATAAGAGCTGCTCGTTTCCTCACACTCCTTTCTAAGTCTTCTTTCCTTTAGCTCTGGTGCTGTCACGTGGAATGCGAGCAATAACTAAAAGGAGAGCGCTCAGTCCACAGGGGAAAAGAAAAAGATTATCCCAGGTACCCGGGGACATACCAACTCATCTCTCATCCCCAAAATATGGGCTCAACAACGGGCCACCTGAGAGAGAACCCAAAGAGGCACCTAAACCCGTACGGACAGATAATTACTTAGTAACTACACCAATGACCAAAGATGAGCTCCTATTAGTGGCTCGAGAGAATTGGGGTCAATGACTTGCACTACCAATTGCTTAAAATAGATGGCGCTTTTTTCTTTAAAAGACAAAGCAGTTTGTCGAATTTGTAAAGTTTTGCTATTTCACTCTGTCGTCTTTTATCAGCGTTTTAAGGTACGCACCGTGACACAAATGCGCATACACCGAATTCCTAACTTGCGCCAAAGCGTAAAATACCAACAAAAACTTTTTCATGGGTAAAGAAACAATGAAGGAACAGCCATTAACTTCATTTTTTTTTTAATTCCTGGAAACTTTTTTTTAGATGAACCAGATTAAAAAGTGATTAAACTTTTTAAGCGTTCCGTTAGGAATAAAAACAAAACAAAAGAAAAAAATTTCAACTTTTTTGAAAGCGAAGGAGGGGGATGGGGAAGAAAAGACTTAATAAATGACGATAAAAAATTAAAGTGTGTAAGCTAAAGAAAGAATCCCATGTTTTCCTTTGAAAACTGTAGATCAAATCAATTGCTGCACTGATATTGAATGAAAACATTTGTTGGACAAATTGATCCGAAAATCAATTTTTTCACTTAAAATAATAATTAAAAATTTCATGTAATGAAATTCGCTCAAATCAAAGTGGAACAGCTTTAAGATGAATTTGCAAATAAAGATTTTATATAGGAAAAAAATCTAAATTAAAAACGTTCGAGACGATTGGGAATTGTATGCCTAATTTACACATTGCCCTTCATCTGCCCACAAGATCAAATCTTGAAACGCGGTGACCCACTCACTGATTACCACGTTTAATAGTTTTCTCCTTTTATTATTCTCTTTTGTCATCAAACCGAGGCGCCCTTTAATGACCAATTCTCACAAAAGTCATCTCGCCCGACTTGCACTTTCATCATCCACATAAACTTTAAGCCAACCCTGCATCTTAAACAGAAACAAAAAAATACACTAAAGATAAAAAAGCATTAACCACTCAAATTTATTCAATCACCAACCACTGAGCATCAGACTAATGGAAAACTGTTGCCAACATTTTTCTTTGATACCGTATAGGTCAAGTTGGATCGATCAGTAAGCGGGGTTTATAAGCCCTCAAAAAAGAATTAATGGTTCGTTCAATTTTATCTGGATATTACCCAAAAAAAATTGACAAAGAAAATATGAAAAACATCAACTTTCCTCATCCCCACAAGATGCTTGCGGCAACCGTTGAGTCGACCAACGGTAGCAATAATCAATTACAATCAAGAGCAATTTTTTTTTATTGCTTACGAGTGAGACGAAAATAGGGTACCATCATTTTTCCCCCTCCCGCCTAGTCGACTTTAACTTTTGGATGTGTAGGGACAGATGGAAGAGAGCCAACAAACTCCCAGCTCTCCCTCGAGCGACGAGGCGCTAATTCGACGCGGGACTTTGACGCACTTCATCGCGAGTAATTTGCGAGCTTCTGCGAACCTCATCTCTTCAACTAATAAAACACACCAATTCAAACTAAAATCCATTTTCACTCTTTAATTCAATTCGTGGGTTTAAAAGTAGAAGAGGAAAAAATATCACTTCACTTTTGGTCATTCAAAGTCCTTTAAAGGGTACCACTCAGTCACCATAGTGGCAGACTTCAGGTCCCCTATTTTTTGACCAAAAGGAACGATTTTATCCACTCGAACGAACTCGTTACTTCTTTGGCATCGGCCACGATTGCATCGTCGAAATTGCCATTCAGTCCAAAGTGGAATATTCGTCCTCTCTTTTCTTGTCGATTATCCCTAAAAATTGATCCGCAGGCAAATCTTTTCAATTCCACTCACGACTTTTACATTCACCTATTCAAATAGCTTTGCCTAAAGTCAATACAAAACTTTAACAACTTCATCACCCGAAAAGTAATCAATTACACTCTTCCAAAAAACCTTTTACTAATATTTTAATTTCTCCCCCCTACGTCAAAACCAATGGTGGTGTAAGAAGAACAATAACCCCTTTCCCCCTCCTTTCACAAACTCATGAACATGCCATCTACAGACAGAGTGGCGTTTCATTTACAGTTTTTCTAAGTGCATTAAGCAGAGAGAGAGAGAGAGATAAATTAATTAACATGCAACACAATTAACCACTTTCCACTAGAAACATTTTCTTCCTCGATCGATCATATAAAACAAACAAAAATGTTAAAAAGATTTTTGATTTTCATCAAGTACACAACATCATTCGGTACTCCAGTGGAATTAAACACAAGTTTGGGACAGAATCCAACAATAAAAGAGAGAATGTCCAGCTTCAAATGGAACTTTAATCGCTAAATCAATCAAAAGCAACGCAGACTGGACACGACACAGGCGCCACGTTGACCCTTTTCGGCGACAACGACGAAGGAAGAGGAAATCGGAATGAGCGAGATGAAGGAGAAGATGAGACGGATTTGATGATGATGATAGCGAGGATTGGTGGTGTGCGATTGATTTTTAAATACTTTGTAAAAGCGGATGAAGGAAGGGAGGAGAAACAAGTCGGGAGTGTGTCACTAACTCAAATGATGGATTAATGAATTCCCCCTTATCGACCATTTAAGACCGATTATGTTGCGAATGATTAATGAGCCAAGCGACAAGAAAAGCCCTTCACATCCGACCAATAATTACAAGTTGCTTTCCTTGTAAACGCATCAAACACTTATTCTGCATATAATTTTACATACTCAATGTTTTCAATCGAATGAGGGGCTGGATCAGTAAATTCATCCATCATTCACGCGCTTTCAATAACAAGGGAATGCACTATTCGACTTGCTAATATAAAATTAGCCATTTGGAGTTCAAAAAAATCTGACACAAATTGCACACCGCTACGTAACCGGAAATACTATATTTTTACCCTTTATAATATCAAATAAGAGCAGAGCGAGAAGGCACAAAGAACCTTCGATATCAACTTGCCTATTGGCAACACATGAAACTTATCGATCCCAAGGTAGTAATAGACTGTCGTTATCACCTTGGTTCAGATGAGCTCAGCTTCATCACCAGTAAAACCGAGCAAAACTTTATTCTTAGAACCGCACCTTTAAAAATAAAAAGTTATCACTTTATATTTCAACAACATCAACAAATGGTTCATCTTCCTTAACTTGCGTTTCCAACTTTTACCCCATCAATCATTACCCCTGGACGGAATAAAGAGTAAAAAGAAACTATATAAAACCTTTAAAAACCCAAGAGAGAAGAAACACCGTTCTCAACAACACCGAATACAACTCCTCAAAGTGCACCGAACAACTTTAAGAGATTCCACAAAACAAGAAAGAGCGTTTTAACTTTGATAGATGGCAAGCTGCAACTCCCCTTGAAAATGGGAGATAAAACTGAAAAAACATTAGGTTTTAAAAATATGATTAAATAAGCGTTTTCTCCCTCAACTTGGATCCAACATGTGGTGCAATTTGCTCAATTTTATGACCTAAGAGAGAGAAATGCCAACTACATCAACTCAGATTCGCTCATCCTTTCGATCCACTCAGAGTACTTCCATTAAGAAAATGTCAACTACGTGTGACAACTATTAACGAGCAGGGCCTCTATGTTAATGAAGAGAGAGGGGGAAAAGGGATCTCGAAGGAGGGTGACGATGAACATCATTCTGTCATTTGCAGTATGAATACAAAAAAAAATTGTTCCTCCAATCCGTTTCTTTTTAAATTAATTTACAACTGCAATCATAATTTGAAATCTTTGTGGGGCGAGTCATTTTTCACTTGACCTCGAACTCTGCAATATATGCAAGGGGCAGCTATAACCATTTGTAAAAATTTTACCGTCCATGACAAAAGGGGAATAGACGAGGCTCTCTAATGATGTCGTGTCTGCTTCAAAATCCTTAAATCCAGCCGATGGAGTGGTCTTGGAGGTCAGTGAACGCGAAAGATCGTTTCGGATGACCAAAATTGCCATCTCGGAACCCAGATTCTAACTCCGCAGAAAATTAAGTTGCGGTCATTTAACCAGACACTGACCAATCCTGTAACCGAGAAGGTTTATTTTATTATTAAATTAACTCGGTTGCACGTGTTGAATGGGCAAAGAACGCAATCCAGATGGAAGCAATTGCCCAACTTGCGAAATCTACTTAAATTCAGATTGATTAAAACGTGCGTTTCATGAGAAAATATAGTGGCTACTTTAACTCTTTTACTGCTGGTTAATTGAAATGACGCCTCTTTTTAAACCAACAGGGTCAACCTAAAAAGATTTTCACCACCTGTTAATCCAAACTGATGATAAAAACGTGTGTTTAGAGGACGTAAACAAAACAAGTGAGAAGCAGCAGCAGTCAAATTAAGAGAAGGATGAACAAACAAAAGAAGTTACAATGAGAGAAACAAACGTCCATTAGATGCATACAGTATAGGATAGCGGATGAAGGGACTCGTATATTTTTCATCTAACACTTGACAATCGCATTAAAGTCTGGTCTTTGTTCGTTGTTTATTTTCTTCTTGCATTGTGTGATATAAAGTTCAGAATTTTACTGACGCTTCACTTTTCAGCTTTCTTTGGGTTGATTATCGCGTCTCATAAATTTACAAACAAAAAATGTGTTATCTAATCAAGAGTCATGTTTATTTTTAGCTCAACTGCAGCTTGTTTATGAGTCTGATTATCAGAATTTTTCTATGGTTTCAAATAATTCACGTTGTTGTGTTAAAATTGCAATTATAAGCTGAGAAAACATGCTTTATCAAAAATCAATGTACACTCACTCTTTTCTCAAACCTTGTCATTTAGTCTTTTGTTTACGCACAGATGATGTTAAATATTACATGATAAATTTCCACACAGTTTCAGTTTATGGCAAGTTTTGGAACATTTAGTACTAAATAATAGAATCGATATCTTTAAAATTCGTCTTGGATTTCAAAATATGTTGAAAAATTTAAAGCATTTTCGACTTCTACATACGCATGACTTAATAGAACTTACTCGCTTCTTGGATCGACTAACTAAAAGCATATAAATTCTATTTCATCTTCCTTACCGCCTTTTATCTTATCAGTCCACAAGCTAAATTCATATCGTGTTACTTTCCATTTGCTTTCAACGAATCCACATTAAACAATTTTCAGCTTCATATCAAACCAATAAACTCTTTAAAATCCTAAAAGCTTTAATAAAATCTAGTTACACAAGCTCCCCACTGGCCACTACACTGCAAACCATCCAAACAAGGCCCTTCTGGCCTCCAGTGGCTAACTCATTAAGATAACAAAAGAACACAAGAGACCTAATAAAAAATGTTGAGTGCAAAGTGTCAAATTGTGGCACCAGCTGATGCTCATGTTGCATCTGAAAACTGCCTCAAAATGCTTACCACTAAACTTGATGACGAAAATAAAATAACGAGGGACAGAAAATAAAAACATAAAAAGACACATTTATCCAAGCAATAAAATAGTAAGATTACACAATATAATTTTTTTCAAAATGAACAATTATTATTTAGCTCTATCTTCCTTAATTTCCCTTTCCATATCTGAGAGAAAACATTCTCTCCCAATCTCAATTCTACCATCTTATCACTATGCAACCAAAACTCTTTCTAAAACCAGTTCCACTCCATTTACATGCTAACTTACAATTTCCTCATACACTTTAATAAACTCTTCAACACCAATTCTTTTACGTAGTTTAATAAAACACCAACAAATTTCCCTTATTTTCCTACTCCTAAGCTGGATTTAACTGCTGACCACTACATAACAAAACACCAAACAACTCTTTCTCTTGCCAGTGAAAGACAATAAAAAAATTATGAGTAAAACGTGTCAGCAGCTGATGGTCATGTCGCATTCCAAATGACCATATGTGGTAGCAATTTTGAACAAAACTCAGGAATGAAATGACTCTTGGAATAATTAAAGTGGAAATGAGCATTGTAAACTCGAGTGCATCAAGTTTCAAGGAGGCACTACATATTTGTGCAAAATTCCAAAAGAATCAATACGCAACTAATTTAAGTGTACACATAAAATTTGATTATAAGCGCAATGCTAATAATAGAAAGTCAGCACAGACCTACTTATGAACTATGTTGTCTCTTATCATAAAGCTTATATCTGTAAGATGGGCATTGCTATAAGTGCTAATGCGTATTTATTGTTACAATTGTCATAATTACTAGATATACCATGTAAATGTCATTAGATATGTTTTATGGTCAACATGAATTTAAGTCTCATTCTAATCTAACTAGGGTTTAAAAATACGTGCTAATACTGTACTTGTGTCTAAATATTAGAATTGTTGAGGCTACAGTATTTTAGAACAGACATTTTTCAATCTACAGTATAAGCTTTCTAACTTGATACTTTTGACTTTTTGTTAAAGAGACTTCAGAACTGTACAGTCGATTCTCACTACTAAAGTATGAATTATGTGAACAGTTACTCGTGAATCCCACGTGAGATTCTTTCTCAAGGAACTCGGAAAGAAAAGGAAAAAAAGAGGAAAGAGAGATTTCATCCCTCTCCAACACGATTTCTTGCCAATTCCATCCATCATAATGATACATTCACTTCCAAAATCGCTTTGCCACCTTTTCTCGCCCGCTATCGAAGCTTTGAACGATTTCTCCCTCGATCCCACCTCCCAAAGAGGTAAAAAAAGAATGCATTCAAATAAAAATGGCCTTTTGAAAAGGCCATTTTAACTTTACAAAAAGAACTTTTAAATTTCCATACCTCATCCCTAATGATTTACTTCTTGTGGACCCAACGTATATATAAAAGGACATTTCTCATCCTTGATAATATTGGATTCAGGTCAGAGAAATGTAATTTGTGTTGGCAACATCTGAGATATGACCCTAAATGACACTACCTGTACAATTCAATAAGGGAATCTTAAAGTTCGGTTGCAAAGTTCAAAGACCTTTAATAAAACGAAAAAATAAAATCTAAAAATAATAACATCCTGAAAGTCAATTTCGAATTTTAATGGACTCTCAAATTGATTGATGAATTGACAGAGGGAGTAGCGAAATCAATTTGAAGATCAAATGGGTCATCGAGCCACTTCATCCCATCCACTCGCAGATAATCCTCATCATCAATTTCACAAAATTGAAAGATTTATTGTTTCCTATCTTTATCCCTTCCTATTTCTATTTAAAAAAATCAAAAACTACAAGAGACGTTTCTCATCACTGTCATGTACAACTAACATCATTAATCCCCCCCTCTTTACCCCTAATTGAAGCCCCAAAAAGTTGAAGCGTTTGCACATTTCCCATCCCCACATCAAGACGGTTAATTAAGCGAAACTATTCAACACGGACTTTATCAAGAAGAGTAAAAAAGACGAAAGAACAAACTCCTGACATAAGGTCTTGGAGTATCTCCATTAATCCTTAGTGCGGGGTCCCGCACAATCGGATAAAACAAAAAAGGCAACCACTCGTCTCGCCTTCATTCACAGATTGGCCTTAATTGAACCTCATCATCTAAGAAAAGATGTTTTCAGTTTGCTAGCATCCAATCTCGACGAGCTCAATCACATTTTTATCTATCTTTTTCTATTACCGCATGAATGAGTCGTCATCGTGACAACACGTCAATCGGGCCTCTTAACGACGCTTCATCAACGCCGATTTTTATAAATCCTCACCCTTGTCTTGCAAGCATCGCCGTCGTTTTCACAGGCGTCAACGAATTCAATCAAAGGGCGAGACGACGGTAGCCGAGAGGTGGAGGTTGAACACCGACGATCCAATTACTCATGCACCATGTCACGTGCGATTCGAAATCTCGAGATAATTCTATTCGCTCGTCAAACGGACTCAGGTAAACGAAGGTCGACGAAGCAGTGACGACGAACCAAACGGTGACAGATGCTCATAAATTCCTTCATGAATTTTACATTAAACAAATGCGTCTCCCAAATTGCTCGATTACGTCAACCGGGGGACAAAAGATGAACACGAGAATCAAATTCCGGCATTTCTATTAAATTCATCACGTACAAGACCAACGCAACAACGCACTTAAAAATTTAATTAAGCTTCCATTTTCCACGTGCTGCACACCTGCTCTTCAGCGTCTTTTCTACTGACTAACAACTGCAGAAAAAACGTCACCTTTTGTATATTATCGATCTATTTTTTTATTCTTGAATAAAAGATGAAGTAACGGACTGAAATTTGTTCACTTTGTTGTGGGTTCGTAAGGCCGTCATCAAATTGATTTTCATTGGATTGCAATATCCGGCCGTTCGGTGTTTCTTCTCAAGCAAAAGCGTAAAGGCGCCACTTCCTTCCTATTACGATTGAGAATCGCCTGCCTGCAGTTTTGTCAGACAGAGGCAATAAGTTCGACGGTTGAGATTGCGGCCTCCTCACACAGTTGTGTCTAATTTTTTTTCCCTTGACGTGACCTGTGAAGAAGTTGCAATGTTTGCTGGTTGACAAGTAAAGAAGACAAGAAATATGAACTAGTCAGTGTAAGAATCTGGTGTAATTCGTTACACTTTTCACATCAATCCATACTTCATTTCTCAATTTTTGCTTACTAAGGGGATGTTTGGTTTCACATTTGGGCAAAGAGCCAATTTCTTTTTAAAATCACAAGTTCGATCGGTCATCTCGTCAAGCCGACAATTCTTTTAGAAAAACTTCCTTCCCCAAGAGTTGACCTCAAACAAAAGAAAAATATTTCTAAAATTTATGTTATGGCAAATTTCCAAAAAAGAATTACAAATGATTATACTAGTTTATACAAAGCAATTCGCTTCAGGAAAATTGATTTAAGTTTGCATATTGTTTTCTGACAGTTTTGCTCATTTCGTAAATAAGAACCTTTGCACGCTCAATCATTTATCCATGCAGATAATGCAGCAGTCAAAACGTGATTCGTGAGCTTCTCTACTAGCGAAACAATTTTAATTTTTCAAAAACAACTGTCAGCTGAGATTCCTAACATGATCCGAATGTTGATTATGATTAGACCTTTTGTCTTCCGTAGAATTTTAATCGGCAATTTGAATTGAACAACACTTCCATTTGGTAAATTTAGAATGCTCATGGGCAAACCTTTTCGAATGGCCAAACCTTTACTACATTCCGCAAGAAGTTTCATCTAAGCAGAGAAATTGTAGTTACAAATTTGTGCAATTTGTTAACATTTTCTTATTCCTAAAATAGAGTGTAAGTAAACTGTTTTTCCACCTCATTTAGAAATATTTTCTCCCATTAACGTGACCACAAGGTCTTGTCAGTCAACGACATCCAAATGAAGTGTAATTATAAAAAAAAAAGAAAAAAAATAGGAGGGGAGAGAAATGCACGCAGCAAAAATAAAAACACCTTAAAAAAAACTTTCCCCATACAACGAGGGGGAACAAGACTAAAGCTTAAATTTTTTCCAGGAAAAGTTCACTACACTATGTTTAAAAAAAAAAACATTGGGTATTAGAGGGGAAAGGGGGAGAGCAGTATAGAAAATAAAAAACCCTATTTCCTTGTTTCGCTAAGACACGAAAGAAAATTTTCCTAAATCAATTACGGTGTATTGATCGGTTTTTCCTGAAAGAGATTAAAACCTAAAACTTTATACAAACTTAATTTAGTCACACAGCACACTTTCGACCAACGCTCCTCTGCAAATCTTCGAAAAGGAAAAAAGAGAAAGATTAAAATCATAAAATCCACTCACAAACACACAATAGATAAGGGAGGAAAAAAAGTGACTTTAAATCAATTTACTTTTACTTGAGCATACAATTTTAAGGGAGAATGTGACGAAACGATAATCCAAAAATTCAACCCGTAAAAAAAAAAGTTTAACCACTGCAAACTTGGAAACAAATTTCATTAGTGTCATGGATTTAATACATTTTTCTTATATTCATCTATAAAGTCGCCTTCATTTTTTTCTTCTTCTCGTGCGTAGATAATATATACATGCTTGCAAAGTTTTGGAAAATTTTTTTCTCCTTACGTAATAAACTCGCCCACAAAATCATCAATCATATGAATGCGTGGCGAAATATTGCAGAAAAGAGGGAAAAAAATAGTCGAAAGTTCACTCACCATGTTTTTTTTAAAAATTATCTTGAGTTGAAATGTTGCAAAATTTCCTAATGAATTTCATTAATTTCAATAGCAAAAACTACAGTGTAAACTTGAGACTACAAAATAATGTCACTAGAAAGCTTTTTCTACTCACAATCTCAACTGTACTAGTATTAGTTTTTATTCATTGCTGACATATTCCTGATTTTAGTCCTAATAACTCTTAATCACCTTATTAAACTGCCTTCACCAAATATCAAAATTAAATATTAATGAAGTGGCAGTTAGGTTAGCAGCAAGTAGAAAATTGAACTATCTATTAACGATACTGTGATTTAAAACGTTATATAGTTGCAATACAGACGCGTTAAACGACTAAAATATAACTATAGCAATATCTGAATTTCAATTTTCCGTGTGTAAGTACAAAAAAAAAATGAAAATGAAGAGAGTAGAATTTCATATAGCTGCCGTGATGAGAAAGGGTTTAGAGGAGGTACAAGGATGTAAATGGCCTCTCTTGTTCTCTTCCCTTTTCTCTTTAATTAAGTTAAAGCGTAGCAATTAGATCCCATCCCATTAAATCATTTTCTTTATAGTACAGAAGCATAAACACATTCTAAAGTTCATCTAGGCACAATACTTAGGATCATCAACTCATTCATTACCGTTTTTCATCCTGTCTAATTTGCCAAAACAAACCCAATAACAAGAAAATTAAAATACCCTTTTCCTAAACTTTAAAAGAAAAATATTTAACCAAAACCCCAATTACAATACAAAATATCCACGTCACGTACAACTTTAGTCCACCTTGCAAAATCCCTTTAGGATCGTTGCGAGGAAAATCCTGAGCGACTGCAGCTCAAAAGATAAAACCCTCCGGGTCGCCACTACGTACATCCCTTCTCCACTATCCCCATCTCCTCTTTGAGCCCTTAATAACGTAGGAAATTTCTACCACAAACCTCATTTCTCTTCTTTTGTAACACCAAAACAAATTACTATAACACAAGAAAAAGAATAAAAGGAAAAGTGTGGCAAAGAAAAAATAGAAAACAATAGCTACAAGTTCACCTCAGCAAAGAATTTATCCGCCTACTACTATCCTTTCCTCATCTTGCGACTCACGACCCTCAAGTCCCTATCGGCAAGCAGCAGGGAGAAAATTCACTCGGGAGTAATATAATACAAACGCATTTTGCAAGAGTAAAATTTCAGGGGAAAATGGATTGGAAAGATTGAAGAAATAAAAATGATGAACTCAAATTAAAGTTTAACTATTCCCACGAGATGGGCGAGCGTATTTTTTCTTTTTTTTTTTACTAATTAAAAACAAAAGGAAGGTAATTTTTCTCTAGCTCTCACCTTTTCAAATTAAAAGTTTGATTTTTTTTTAAATAAAAATAAGTGGCATTCGAATGAGAATTTAACTCGTTTGGCAATTTGCCATTTACTGAAGAGAAGCCATTTTCATTAATCTCCGTTTGATTCTCTTCTCTAATTAAGTGCATTAACTTGTGCAAATGTTGTTTATTACGACGAGAGTCTACTAATAAAGAAAAAGACAAAAAATTGAACACTCCCCGTCTCCCGAGAGGAAGTCAGAGTCCCATGTTGGGGGTCTTACGAACCTCTAAGAGCTCTCTGGCTTTCACAAAAGAAATGGGGATTTGAAACCGCAAGAACAAAACCCTTCCATTTTCAAAACCAGAAGGACGAATCGTTGAAAAGTATTTTTCTTCCGAGTTTTTTTTTAATTTTTTTATGCGAAGCGTCATAAACACAAGAAAACACTGACTTGTTTGAGGAAAAGATTAGGAAATCTGTGGTAAAAGATGGGTTTGGAGAAGAAGAGAGAAAAAAAAAAGAGTAATATAAAAAAAATATCAAAGCGGCAGAAATTTAGTGTCATCTAAAAGTGAAGAAAGATGTCATAAAGGGAACGGTCTCCAACGGATAACGCTAAGAAGCTTGCGAAATTTTTTTCAAACTTAAAAAAAATAATTCTCCAAAGAGAAAATCGAGTTTTCCCTCCGGTAGTGACAAATGGTTTGTTTTTACACCTTGTGTCGACTGCAGATACACAAACCAACGTAAAGTAATTTTTCACTTTAGATACGACACAAAATAAATCAAATACGTTTCGGTTTTTAGTTCAATCTGAATGAAAAATGTGTACATTTATAATAGAAGTTGATTATTTAATAAAAAATTTCTTTCAGGAAGCAAAAACAGAGTGTAATTGCATTACATAAACGTCAATCGTCAACTCCAGACCCGACTATGATTCCATCAAAAGATTCGTTGCCACGGAAACTCATCCCATTAGGGAGGCTGGGATTCATCTCATCTTTTCAAGTGGACAACGTTATTTGTGATTCACACAAATCCAACAACAAGGCCTACCAGACCTGAGTAAATAAAATATAAATTTTCAAAATAAATTTCTCCACGCGTTTTATTTTATATTCAAACATTTTACAGAGTTAGTCTCTGTTGGGTGACGCAGATGACCAAGATTATAAGTAATTGCTGTGAAGACTATCACAGCTTCACTCGTAGTGTCCAGCAGAATAAGCAGTGAATGAAGCTGCACTGACGATTGTGAATGCTATATTAATAGATAGATAGGGCATCAGATGTCATCAGATGATACAATGCGAGCTTTCATTTGTAGCTGTCTAAATTACTACATTTTATTGTCTGAAGCCACAAATTAAAATATATCATTAATTCCATGTGAAAGTTAGGCATGTAGATGAAGACAGAATCAAAGGTTCCCTTCAGGGACTGTGTACTAAAAGAAGGTAGGCTAAACCTTGCATGCATTTACCGTGTGGAAACACTTATAAGGGTATGAAACGACAAGGAAAAGGTGTTTTAATAGGGCCCCTCAGAGCAATTTGCACTCCTTTTCCAAAGGATGTAGATTGTGCATATACTGCATGGGTGAACAGAAAACATTCCTGCGGAATGTGTGCCAAAAGCTTACACGTACGTGTTCCAATAGCTTACACCTACGTGTTCCGTAGGAAGTGTAATTTTTAAATTAAGTCGTAAGAACTAATGTTAGATGTGTTCTATTTAGAATAAAGGTTTAAACTGACATTTTACCCCGGTGGCATAAAGTGTAAATAACTCTTAAGAGGTATTTTAATAACGCGTGTGGCAAGGTAGTATTGACAATTAACGGGGAGAAACCTCGAAAAACTGTCAAGGGCAGAAATTTACAACTCATTAATTCTCTATGAGTGTATTTTAGTTTTTGA
This sequence comes from Pachymerium ferrugineum, assembly GCA_034686365.1. Lineage (NCBI taxonomy): Eukaryota > Metazoa > Arthropoda > Chilopoda > Geophilomorpha > Geophilidae > Pachymerium > Pachymerium ferrugineum. Next base: position 17,406 of record JAQGAS010000858.1, on the reverse strand, counting down.
AAGAGGTAAAAATTTTAGCCGTGTAACTAATTAAACGTGAAGTAAATCGGCAAAACCAAACTAAGAAAGCAAAAAACATAGTAGGTAGATATTAAAATGCTTTAACGTATTGTACCTAAGTCAGACTTTTTGACCAAAAGACCTACATGTGGAAAAAATTTACACTTTAGAGTGTAACGTTTAAAGATTTCAATTTACAGCAGAGTGGAGTAAGTAGCCCAACTAAATTTATGGAGTGGAATGATCATCCACAGACCATGTCCACTTTCCGCCTCCTTCCATCCCCCATTACTCCTTACCAAATCAATGAAACATAGAATCAGGACATGAGCAAACATCACTGACTGACAAGGAAGCGCGCCAGAAGCACTTCAACATCAAGGACGTGGTAATAACAAGAAAAAGTAGCAGCATTCTTCCTCCCTCCAGAATTAGTCCTACCAAATGAAACTAGAAAGAAAGAAACAAAAGAGACAACGAAAGAAAAAAGCCAAGTAGATTAATCGAAAAGCAAAAGAGAAAAGAGTTTTTTTTTTCATCTTCTTCCACATTCTCAATAGTGTATCTCGGTTTTCTCTTTTCATACTATCTTTTCTTTGTGTCACCATTTCTTTGTTCAGCTTCACCAACAGGGACTTTTCCAACAGATGTGTCCATTAAAATTCCATTAAGCATGGTGAAGGTCGCTTTAACAAAACGGGGAGAAATTGTTTAGTCACCTTACAAAATGACAAGAAAAATGAGGGAAAGAGAGCAGCCCTTCTAAAAGACACATGGTGGAGTTTTGAGATATTGCAGGGAATGATGGCCACATCCGAGATCCTGTCTACTCATGCAAGTCAAATACTTTAGGTACAAGCGTCAAATGAAGTGAATCGACCTTTCCCGTGTACTCTGTCTTGCCAAGTGGATAATAATAGAACTGGGATGAAATCTGAAGATCGATTTAGAAGGAAAAAAAAAAAGGATTTGCTAGTCACGTCAGAACACAGGAAAAGTCCACAGAACGTTTTTATCTTGACAGAAAAATGAACACATTAAAGTTTTTTCCCACCATAACGTTTGGAGTCATGTGATGAGGTGTCAAAGGTGGGGTAATTTTATTTGAGCAAAAAAATGAAAAACAATTTCACCTGTAATTACTAGAAATAAATAAATGTCAAAATAGAAGGAAGCTGAAAAGAACTTCCGCTTTGTAGGTACGACATCTGGGGACAGGGAGGGAGAAGCATGTGCAAAACGCATAATAATAAGCACAAAGTTGCAGGAGTAGAGAGAGACACACAAAACATATATCATCGTAAGAGCAAGATTTATTTGCTACATAATTCATTGCTGGGAGACAGCAACACAACAGAAAATGGATCTGCTAACACAACTGCGACATTATTATTAAGTCGATAAAAAAAGTGTTAGACTAAAAAAGATTTTTCACCTCAAAAAAAATGTTGAATTTATATTTTCCGTATGGTGATGTGGATGATAATGCTCCTATGGCAACAACTATCATCGCCAACCTGCAAGATCCATCCTTCAGAACCGTCAGATAGGAGGTAGAAAAAATGAGATGGGAAAAAGTGATGTGCAAAGCGACCACCAGATGAAGATAGCAAACACTTTAATGGAAAACCCAGTTTTTCTATGTCACTATATTCACAAACACGACGAATCCTAAGGAGAAATAAATGTTGTAGGGAAGAAAAGAATAGTTTAATAGGATCGTACGTTGGGTTATATTATAAGTTGCAATTATAAAATAAAGGCAATGTGTTCACACTAACCGTTGAGATGATTGCCTTAAAGAAGTAGATTTGAGCAAAAGTTTCATGTCAGTAAGTGCATTCAAAAATTAAACCAAACTGTGGCTTAGGTGAGTTTTACAACCACTGTTTCTTGTTAAATGATTTTTTCAGCGGATCATGACTAATGCCGTCACATGTTGTTAAATTCAGCTAAGCCACAGTTTAGTGTAATATTTGAATGCAGCTGCTTTATAGGTTTGGACCATACCTTCCAAAATTGATAGGTGTGACATAATATAGAATGGTTCGGCATGGTTATATTCAGTAGCATAGGTAGTGTTAGCAAAGCTGCAATAGACAGCAGTCCAGTAGCAAATGGTGATTGTGTGTCACTGAAGTCGACTGAACTTAAACCTAAATCAAGGCACATCTACTCAACGGTGGTGCAAAATGTTGCCGTATTACAATAGTGCTAAATTGGTTTTGCAAGTAACCATCAATCAAAAAAGGTGACTATAATTTGTGTACCAGATTGGGATTAACTTTAGAGTTACGTTACAATAAACTTAAATGAGAACCGACTTCAAAATCTACTTGAAAGTTATTCACTTTTTGAAATGTACCTTGATGTTTACCTAGAGAAGTAAATACACCTCACTTTAAACGAAAATCTGAAGTGGCTTTAAATTGGCTAACAGGCATTTGCAACTACGTTTCCTTTGAAAAAATATTAATCAACTGTCAACCGATCAAATATCTGTGCAACATGCACTCGTACGTCATGCGCCTCTTCCGCACGCCGTCCAATTCCACGCACCAGTTATCAGTCGAGGGAAAAGAATACACATCTTCACGGTCTTTCCTTCTGTCTCCATTCTCCATCCTTCAACCACTAGACAGGACGAGATACGATAAACCCTGGGAACATTTAATATCGACCATCACGATATATCCATAACAAGATGACCGAATCACCTACAGGACAAGTATAAACACACGAAAGGTTTCTTCACAAGAGAAACAGAAATGATGGTCATCGGTTTGAGTCGTCGACCTTCCTCCTTAAGGTGAATCGGAGCGTAAAGGATAGCACGTGTGGGAAGAAAAGGCGGCAAAGCTCCAATTAAGGCGTGGCCGGGTACCGCCTTCTTGTCACAAATAAGAAAAACAACGAGTTCTTGGGCCTCTTCTACTTCGTATACAGGTGGAGCGTGAAAACTGGTTTAAAAGTCTCTTTCCACGCGAATCAATTCCGTCAGTTTGCCTCACCAAGAGGAAAAAAAAACCCCCTGTTTTTTTTCTTCTCTTCAACCTCTTCACGCTCACGTTGAAGAAACGAGCACCCTATATAACTTAAGCCCAAACCCGAAAAGGTCAACACGTACATTGGACTTTCTGAGAAACCCAAACGACAAAAATAACTTGTATTTACCAATCGAAAAATCAACAAACATAAAAATTTAAAATTTCCGGTTCACCATCTGCTTTAGTTTCGTTATTCAAAATAGATGAGTGGAACTGATAACGAAGGGTCACGTATAAATATTCAGCAATTTCTTTTAAACCTCAGCTTTTCATCTCATCAGGAAAATCCTACCTCCTGTGGTGATTGCATTCACCATTCAAATGATGTTGATTGATCTTTGAGTTAAAAAGTTGCTTAGTGCGACTTCCTGATTATGGTAAATAGCGCATGAGAAAAGAGGAAAGGTAAAATTGCAGGAAAGAGAAAGAGAGAAAAAACGATGACGAATTACCTGATGGTCCAAACTTTCCCTTGTTGGTGTCATTAGCAGAACGTTAAAGGGAAAGAAATGAGGATGAAGAGAATATTTTTACTCTTCAAAGTAATTTGTTAGAAGAGGGAAAGACTTTTAAAGAACGTTTGGCTAATTGCACTGATTGAGTGTGAAGATGGGTAGGTTAAAATTTGGAAGTGAATCGTGTGATGAGTAAAGTAATTTTTTTTTAAGATGTAAGACACGTTTTTCTTTGACAAAAAATTAGGTGAAGAACAAGAAAAAAAAACCTATGAAAAGCTTACGAATTGCTTAATCCTACACATTCTATATTCTTTTCAATTTTCTAAACTAACCTAAGCTTATCTAAAGATTTTCTGTTCCATTTAAAATCATCTAATAGATTTTCTTTCAAACAGAAGCAAAGCCGAATTTTTAAGCTCAGTTATTGTCCATATAAAACCCATCATTCCGAATCAATTCAGCCTCCCACTACCAATAACAACTCCCAAGGCAAATCACATCTCCCCTGTGATCCCTGTTGTTAGAGTGCCCTCCTGATTTACGCGCAATGCACTTCCGGCATATTCAACTACCAGTTAGACTCCCCAAAAAGAGGATAAGGCACCAGTCCCAAAGGCGCCTGGTGGCAGTAAATCAACGGAAATGACAAACACATTCAAAACGATCGTCATCAACGCCATCCTATAACCCTTTTTTTCGCCTTTCCTCCCTCTCCTCACATTCATCTTCCTTCCTAGTTACAGCCCTTTGTTTATTGAACTTTGGACATCTGTTTCCGCTCGGCCAAATTTCTAATTCCCCAGACACGGGTAGCATCGCCCCTTACACGCATGCGCTTACTGGCAGCCCGTTAGCAAAGAGCTTTTTCGTGTCGCTTCTGACTTTATCGCTCTCTGGGGTTTGATTATAGATTATCGCCACTCGCTTCAACTCTATGATCGCAGATAACCATTAATTCCCGCTTCTCTTCTAATTTCTCTCACTTACCTCCAAGTGTTCCCTCCTCATAACTCCATTAACAAACTCCTTAATTACTCTCTTTTCCTCCCTCAAAGGATTTCAAACAAGACAATCTCTGTGAGAATAAAAGAAAAAGTTACTAACTTAGCTTCACCACTCGAAGAAGTAGAAGAAGAGAAAAGTATCGTTTAGAATTTCACTCACGTTTTCTTCTCCTTCTCGACATTTGTGCTACTACTACACTAACGGATAAATAGCCCATAAGGTGTTACCACACTTCCCTTAGAAACAGGCTCTTGTCTCTAACAGCAGGAACCTTCTGGCGCTGGTTATCACGACCGAGTTGAGCACGTACAGTTCTCTCCCTATCATCACTCACCTTCAGCTCCTTTTAACTCTTTCCTTAAGGGATTACATATAATAAGGAACGTTTTCAAAACACGGTAATTGCACTTGGCGTCTGTTTAAGCTCTCAGTTAGGCAATTTCTAATTCTTTTCAATTTATTTCCATTGATTAAAGAAATGGAAACATAAATATACCCATTTCCATCGGTAATAGAGTAATGAAGACATAAAATAGGTCGATGTAATTGACACTGGTCTAATTCCAAGAGCCAAACTCGATTTGTCTATTAATTACATGAGGCCACTACAGCCATTTCCTTTTAACGAGAAACAACAACACGTGACAACTTCCATCACCACTATATCGAGTTACACTTCCCTTCCCCTGGTTGTCTGTGCTACAAATTTACTAGACACTCCCCTGTGTAACCTGTAAATAAACAAACGCAACAACTATTTTTCCTTTCCCCCAAACGCAAATATTGGGCGAGTTAGACGAATGGTTTGCACATCAGTTCAACCAGATGGAAAGAGAAATAAGTTTAACTTTAAAATAAGCTAAGCGGTTGCAATCAGTGGTAAATAATTCTGTATTCCAAGCAGTGAATTTCACATATCTAAACTATACCTAAATTTATTGTTTACTTAGCTAATAAAAATGTAATTTCGATTAATTTTAGACAAGGTATGTTCATGTAATGAAATTGCATTCTATTTTGAAGACAAAATAAAGGCAAATTCATAAAATGTTACAACCGAAATGCAACTTTTTCTCCAGTTTGCAATTCACATTTGCTTGTAAAATAAAATTTCAATCATTTTGTAATCATGAGTTCTAATCGCATCACTTTCTAGTCATTGATGATGAATGATGGGCAGCCTAGTGATCAGAGATCGATCCCATTATGTCGTGCAAGAATTAAAAATGATCAAATCGTGATCATGATTAAAATTTGATGATTTAAAATTTATTGTACTAAAAATGATTAAAATTTTTATTAGTGTGTGATGACTAATTTCTATAACAAGCTTGTATAAAATCTCTAATTAACACTTCATAAGATACCATTCGGTTAAAGAGGCACCCTCTACTAGTACCAATGCAATATTTAATTAATAACTAATCTTCAGTTTTTGATTTTTTACAGAACTTTTTTTTCTCTTCACAACTCAATGACATTTCACTTTGACTTAATGAAAGGCGTAACACGGCTGTGTCTTTAGTCAAGGGGAAGTAACAATCATTAAAGTTAAGTAGCAAAAAAGGTAAGTAGTGCATTAACCTTGTCTCGGTGATAAAAATCATCTCCAAGTTAAATCTAACTTTAATAAACTTAAACAGCTTAATTCGTTATGGAGCGCTAGTAAAAGTTCAAAAAACCGGATGACAATCTTTTTGCGTTCAGCACGACTATGTTATTTAGAAATTCATCCCACGCCCACCTGAAGTTTAGTAGGGGCTATTGAGGTGGCCTATAACTCAAAAGACGCCCACGCACGAGACCCCACGACACGCGAGCGTCTCATTAAACGTTCCCAATTACTCTCCTTTTGCGTATTTGACGCTGATTTATGGTTGGAATTATTTCATTAAAGATGGGCTCCAGCCACGCATAACAGCTCAAATTAATTTTCTTTTTGCTTTCGGACAAAACATTCACATCTTAGAAGATTAACAAGACAAAAATAAAATTCCAACTATCACCTTTAAATTCAAATATTTTATAACCATTTTATAAACGGCCAGAAAATTAGATTTGAATTTGATCAACGAAAATTTAATCTACCTTTAAATTGAAAGAATCCACAAAACGATATAAAAACACACAGTTAGTTTGCCAAAATATTTACGTGCATTTTTAGATCTGTTCAAGCATAAAAGTTGGAAAATTATTTACAAATCATTCAAAGGTTTAGTCGGAACAAACACCTCGAGGAATTTCTTGATTAAAGTGAAAAAAAGAGGCACAACATTCTCTTACCGTAAACAAGACAATTGAATTTACTTGCGCACAAGGGATGAAGCCAGATGAAATTACAAATTAAACAAAACAAATTGGATCTTACCTGAAAAAGACAAAAAAAAATGTTTAAGCAAAACGAATCAAGAAAATCAAGTGGAAAACTACAACTTTTCTTATTAACTTTAACTTTAAAAGAAAATTGAAATTCATTGCATTTGAATTGAGTAAAAAAATCCCGGATAGGTACAATGCGAGCAGGTGGTGAATTTCAGAGGCAGAGATTCAAGAAAAAGAGAATGAAATGGGTAAGGACAGATGACGCATCACTCTGACACCGAAATGGATCTCAAATTTTTGAACCTCTCTCACTTGAAAACACAGCAGGGAAATGGATCGAATCCGACCCAAATATCGACACTAAGCCCCTTTCTTTTCTTTTCCAACACCTCTATACATTTTTTTTCTTGCCTGAGGGTTGAGAAAAAAAAAAAACAGAAGGCGATCACCTGGAAATAAATTCCACCCATCACTTTATAGATGCTTGAGGGGATAAAAGTTGCGAATTTTTTTTGAGAGGGGGCAAAAAGGTGAGATTACCCAGAGGGTGTTTAAAACAAAAAAAAATATTATTGAAAAAAAAGTTTATTCAATCAGAATTTGCAAATTCACTTCACAAAATTAAATTCCTTTTCTTATTAAAAGTATATGTTAAAACTAAAGTGTCACTCAAAAATTTAATTACATTAATAGTGTTACTAAATGAATGATGACATTACTTGAATCATAGAATTGCCACACCCAAAAGAAGAGAAAAAAAAATAAAATGTGTAATAAACCAAGAGGTATGTATAAATTGCAAGCAACCAACAACACGCACCTTTCAGGTAAATTAACGCATTACTTCAAAAAGAGTCTGAAGGGCATCTGGCGAAACTTCAAAGCCAATTCAATATCAACGTCGTGCGCCAACAACAAGACCCACCACCACCACCCCCACCACCACCACCACCACCAATCAATGTCCATACTCCTTGTCGCAGTCCAAGATGGAAAGTTGCCCTAGAGATTCAAGACCCCATCTTTTAATTTCACTCGTTTTTCTCCTCGCCAAACCCCCCAAGGAAAAATCTTTTTCCCTCTTCCGTCACAACTTCTCTCAAATCTCTCTAAGGAATTATTCCTCTGCGACAAAGCAACAAAGTTTTTATTTCGCCTTACGCAATCCCCACAAAATTAATTTACACAACAAGAAAAAAAAATTTAATTTCTTCATTATGCTAACAAATGTAGAAAAACGTGACATTTTAACAAAGTCAACCCGGAAGAAAATTAGCATAAGATAAAGATTTCCTGGAAATTTGTCAGTTAGAGGAAACGACGCTTCAAGAAAATAGAATTGCAATGGACATCTTAGTGGGGATTTACATCATCAATTAATCAACACTTGCAGACCTTTCACCCACATTTGTGACGTTAACGGCCGTACGCTTTGGTGGCGATGCACAAAATACTCACCACCCAAAAAGCCGACCTCGAGTAAACAAGAAAAAAATGTACTCGAAGAGAGAAAAGCATTAAGCCGCCACCAACACCACGCGATAAGATTTACGAGTATATTTGCAGCGGCTAGATAAGATTGAATTACGCTATCAGTAGGCCATTGCAAGTGGAGCAAAAGTCACAGAAATTATAGTTCCGTTTAATGCTATGATTTACACGAGGCGCCAAAAAAAAATAAACAAAACGAAACCAATTGCGTTACAAATAACAAACATGTGACGTGGTAAACATAATCATTAGGAAATTTCTTTTCGCCACTTTAAGGTGATAAATAAAATTTTTCCAGGACAGTGTACATTTAAATTTTCGATGAAAAACACCCCCTGCGCACGCTAGTGGCAACTTTACTGCAACGCGTGGCGCAACTTGACTGCAGTGACGTGGAATTAGGTCTATGAAAATGTTGTTAAGTTAAGTAACTTGTAATTGGGATTACACTATAAAATGATTTAGAATTGCATGTTAATTATAGATAAATAAAACTGTTGGGAAAAATAAAATTATACATTTTATTTTAGTCATAAACCAGGCAATTAATGTGCCTTTTGACGGGGAAGAAAATCTCGATAATAACGCAAATATTTACTCGGGAAGAGAATAAAACTTTTGCAGCGTGTTTAATGGAAGTTGGATGTCAATCAGATGTTTTCAATTAAAGAAGAGTGGAAAAAATTAAATAAATAAAACAAATTAGAAAATTCAATTAGGATATAAAATTAAATTTATTATCTTTGTTTTTCCATTTCAAAGAATGATAAATAGATGTTTTCAACGAAAAAATAAATATAAAAAAAAACCATCTGGAACGTCAATTCCTAAAATGCTCCAACATAAATTGACAGACGTGAGTGAATCACCCGATACAAACAAACATCAAAACAGAAATATCATTTCCTGCCAGTCAGAAACGTCAGAAATAGATAGAAGTAAACCATCTCATCAGTGAAAACATTTTCTCCTACCATCCATTCATCACGCTCTAAGCCGGTTTTAATGTCCAGTAATCAACTTTTACCCTCTTTTAACGTCTCATTCCACCATTTTACGATGCACGACACAAGTGATCATTTATTCTTTACCTCACGCAATATAATTGATCAATAAGAATTCCATTCGCATCTCATAAAAAGACCGAAAATTAAGAAATTACGACTAGTAAGATCATAATACCACCAAATGATAAAAAAAAAATTTTATAACTAAACCAGGCAAATAAGATTCGCAACACATATTACGATCCAGTTATTTACCTTTGCCCTAATGTCCCAAACTGGAATTTCTCCTTGTGCGTTCTCTCGCCACACCTAGTGGCAGTTAGCAAATTGAAAATAATTAATTTTTATCATTAAACGTATATTCTCCCCCACAGGAATTCCAAGTGAACGCAACTCGTGGCCAAATCCTAAGAGACGTCTGATTAATTAGTGGGAGGCAACCCCTGTTCATTAACTCTTCGTTAACCCACAGAATCTCTTGAGAAAATTTTCTAAGACACTTCAAAAATCGCAACATTTAAGAAAATCTAGATACGAAACCGTCACTCAAACCTACCTAGACCCGTTAATTAAACCTTCGTATCTCAACATCTATTTACAAACCACTCAAAAATTTACATTCTCTAACGCACTCTTAAACACTCAGAATCAAGTGACATCTTCGATTTAAAACTTCGTCCCGCAGGGACTCTTCCATCCGGGTAAGAAAATACGAGTAAAAAAAAAAGAAAAAAACGTCTTGCGAATAAAATTTCTTCTACGAATGCAATGTAACTCAGGTAACTTATTGCTACCCCAAGGTAAATGCATTTTACCCAGCTCTTCCGGAAACTTGATGTCGCATATTCCTTTACTCCCACTTGGGATTGAAACTGAGCTGCATTTGAAAACCGATACCTCTCAAGAAAAATGTTCCATTCCAACATTTTCCATTTACTCATTTGGACGTTTCCTCATCTGTATTAATTCAATTCGCAATCAACATCAATGGCCAATACAAGACGATTTCAACACTCGTGATAAGACACTATTTGGGTATCTCAAAAAGAGAATGCGAAACTATCAGAGGGAGAGCCAGACGGGGTTTTTTCCCCTCCCAACCTTATCACTAGAAACGTCTTCGTGCATTGGTTTATGTGTTGAGGGCGAATGATGGAATGAGGGAAAATATATAGGGTCTAGTGCCTTATCAAGAGGAAGAAGATACACTACAAGTTGCGTTGGCGGGCATCGTAGTCGTTACTTCCGAATCGTTTGCACCCTTTTACCTACATAATACACGTATCCTGTCGCCCTATGGATTCAGTGTCATGATGGACGAGTGATGGTTAACACAGGGGGCGAAAAAAAAGGGATTTGTTAGAAGGCAAAAATAAAGTGGAAACTAAATGTCGTTAGGTTTGTAGTCGAGTGATAAAGTCTGGAGAAAATTCGTCGAGTCGAAGGAAATCTCAGTCCGTTTGCAATCTCGAGTGGTCAATTTGCAGCGTGTTCGATGGGCTGCCAAACACGACGACTCACTAGGGTGTGGTAGAACGAAAAAGTGAATCATTTTTCGTCAGTAAAAAAAAAAAGAAGAGATGTGAAGAAATGTGTAAGCAACTGAAAAATTCTAAACACATTTGACTTTTATTTCAATCGGTTCATAAATTTTAGTAAAGTTACCCATAAATTTTTTAATGTTGTAATGTCCGAATTTGAAATTATGACTGCATTTTGCGTTGTAAATTATGAGATATAACCAAATGCGCAGAACAAACGACTACCACTACTACTAGTTTGTTTGTTGTAATTCTCTTCTGCGCATGTTTGTGGACTTAAAAAAATTCTTTAACTCACGCAAAATACACAGAAAAGAGACTAAATAGACAAAAGTGATAGTCTTTTGTAACGTGAAAATGTATAATAAAATGGTACTTTGATCGCTAGTTCAGTGATTATGCTGTAACGCTTCGGTTTTTCAATTCTTCATTTTCAAATTTGTACTCAGATTTATAAGAGAAAAAGTTCCATCATAGAACCGACGGCTCAATCTCGCATTTTCTCATATTTAACATTATTAAAATTCCAAACTTTCGCATTAAATTTTTTTTACAAAATTCAAAATTCTTTAAGTCGGAGGTTCACCACACTCTTCACTTATTCATTCATTTATTACAAGAGTTAATCAAGTGCACGTTGCTAACTCATGGGAATTTCAACCTAAGACGATTACAATTCACTACTGTGTTTGTGTCTACCTCGCCTGATACCATGGCAACATGTGTCACACAGATCGATAAGATGGTTGAAATGAGAAAAGCTAATGTTTCTTACCACATTCCCCTTCTGGTCACATACATTCCACCCTCTTTTTTCGTCAAATCATCATCTCCTTTTTTCATCCACTTTTTCTGAATAAACTATCATTCCTCCTGGGTTTAAACCCTTCTCGCAAACATTTATCTCACACAACAAACTCCACAAGTGAGCTTCATTCACAATCCTCTGACTAGAGGGCACTTGCGTCATTAATATTTCACAAACCTCCTCAACTTGTCGTTCATTCATATGGATGACTCGAGCGACATTTTCACAATCGAATCAACAAAACACACACCAAATCCAATTACGTTCCACTATTCCCCTTACTTTCCCCTACTTTATAAATTCATTCCAATATAGAAAACTTCATTCCTCCCAACCCAGCGGCATGCAATTCTTAGAAAAATAATATTTACATTTCAACACGATTTACAAATTCCTTTCTATATTTATAAATAATTCCAATTCTTGAAAAAAATGAGAGGAAAAAAAAAAAAAAAAAAACCTCCATCTTGACCTTTTGTCTTAAACCTGCTCCACTGAGAGTTAAGACCTTCAAAGAGGAAGAAAGTATAAAGAGCGAAATCTGAACACTTGAAAATCCCCAAAGCGGAAATAACTCGACGGAATCAAAGTCTCATTCCCTTCCAGAAGATGAGACAAGAGCCAACCCCCACCTTCTTGAATCGATGACCTCCCCTTTTCTCATCTCCGGCCGTCTATTCAAACTCTAGTGTCCCCAAACGAAATCCCAACTCGAAACGGACATTCGTAAAACAGCCAGACACAAAAGTTGGCGCCATCTGAAGGCAGTTGTGATGAATCTCTAATGATTTCATCAAGCATTTATCACCCGTTCCCTTCAACCATTAATCATCACACTAGATGAAAGCAAGTGTTATAATCGCCCGTTTCGTCCACCGTGTAATAAATGGACCAAAACTGATGTTTCTATTTTTTTATTACCCCCAAAAAAAAAATCGAAAAAAAAAAATTATCAACTTCTTGAAAACATGTGGTCAAAGAGATCCATCAAAGTTTGTGGGTGAAAAGCCCACATTTCGTGGTCAAGCGAGTTACAAGAGCAGGTGTCCACGTCTGATAAGAAGCAGCTAGAAATTGCAAGTCCTGGATCAATTGATGGGTAGGCGAATCACGATGCGCGGCTTATACCTCTCGAAAAATACTTTCATCTCAAAGTCCTTGGCATTCTTCAACTTCAATGTTATTTCCGGCGCATGCAAATGATTCAGTCATCCATTTCTCTACTTGTCCAATTCCTTTTCTTTCTGAATTTCATCTTGATCCCTTCAACAGACAAGTGTCTCACATCACAAAAACCTAAAGTCGTTTGCCTTCTTCTCTTTACATTTCTTTCTTCATACAAAAACTCAAACCTGCCAAACGGCGCTCGAGTTGAAGTCTCGCAGTTTCACCGAAACAGAATAAATTTCAATTTCATCCAACGTCAACAGTTTCTTTTTTTTTTTATCTGCAGCATCACTCATCCAAAAAGAAAAAAAAAAAAAAATCAATTTTAAAAAATTGAGCAAATTTTCATCTATTCACGCCAAAGACACGTTTCCAGGTCAAGGTTAGGTAATCGAGTTTCCGTATCTTATCGCTCATTTCTATATCCAGTTCGTAAAGAGGCGACTGGGAAATCAAACTAGAGCCTCGTACACACCATCACACTCAATATGAGTTGACTCACAAGGGCATGTAGGAAGAGCGCACCAACTTACCGCTTACACTTTTCCCCCGTACGATTTTGTGCAATCCAATTAACCACTCGCCGGCTAATCAGGAAAAACAGCCTGCAGCGAGAGACTCTGCATCTGCCCGAGTTCATCACCCCCTCTCCCTGCCAGTCCCCGACCCCTTTCCCTACCTCGCTTTACTCTTGCAACTGCCACGCTCAAACGAGTGCCAGTTAAAATGCAGCAACTCGTAAAAGCGCCGCCTGGTATTAAAGAGGAGGACTTGGCCGCATTACAACCTTCCTTCCCTTCACCTTTTAAGACCAAAACCAAACTAAATACGCTTAGAAAGCAGTAACAAGAGCTTCTGGAATTTTTCTCCTGATTTTATACGCGAGCAGTTTTAATGGGCGAAGAAACAAATTATTCAGGTTCATGGCGCCACTCTAATCTAAATATCGTTTTCCTTGTAAAATTCATGTTAAGAGTGTTGCAATTTATTGAGCAAATATCACAATATTTGTTAAAGGGGAAACATGCCCAAACATATTTCTCCCCCTTTTTAAATTACATCACAGGTGAATGACATCACTGACAACATCCCCCTACAACCCAAGTCCAATGCATGACTCAAAACTAACGTTTTCGTGCCCACTCGAGTCAGATGAATAAATAAATATGCCAAGTTGTCATTTATAAATGCATAACTTTTAAAAAAGCAAATGTTAAATTATGAAATTTACATCAAATAGCTCATTATTTAATACGGAATAGATAAAAAATTTAAAAAGTTCATGCAAAAAAGTTACAAATACATAAGGGTATTTCCTATTAGCTTTAATATTAACGGGTCCCATAACTGTAATAATTCTTCTTATGAGAGTTATAGAGTTACTTATGTAACTTCATGCTTACGTCATGTTATGCCGGGAAATAAATTGTTTTACAAGTTTTAGTTCGAATGTTATTTACGTTCACGTACCATTTCATGTTGAGTTTACAAATATGTAGTGCATTCGCTTAAAGTTATTTAAAATGATTCACGTTTTAATTGACGAAACGAACTAAAAGTATGAAAAATTCATATGAAAAAGTCGTAAATTTAAATTAGAAAAACGTTCTTCCCCAAAAAAATTACCCATCACACTCTGCGTCATCACGTGAACAATACAACAGCTGCGACAATTCACAGAACCATCCATTCCCACCAAAAATTAACGCTATTCAAAAACCCAAATCGAAAAAAGTGGAATAAAAAAAAAAAAAACACCCAGCACGAAAATCCTCACACATCAATCACAAACTTTAACCCCCACATTTTCTTCATCTAATAAATTCTTATTATCCCAACCTTCAATTCATCCACATTTCTAATACCCGAAATTGAACAGTAAGAAGACACCCACTGACCCCTACAGTTGACATGGGGGCTTTTATTAAAGTAATTTATTGCTGCTTCTTTTTATATCCCCTCTCCTTTTTATATCTTCCCATACGCGGGGCTCTCAATACGCCATGTGTACAGAATATAAACAACACCACAAGACCTTTGCAATATCGCAATCGATAATAAGACCCAGACGAACTAAAACCCTTTTCCCCTTCAACTCCATTCCCCACCCCTATTAAGACTCCTTAACTACCCTTAAATTATATTTACGAGACAAGTTTAGAGAAGGAATTCTCTTCATTAAGACCCATATCGTGACCAACAGGTTAAAGAAACAAAATGGCGTTCAACAAATAACCACAAAACCATCGCAGCAAACCAAAAGAATTTTTTTCTTTTTCCACCCTTATTCGTACCAACACATTAAAGTTGCACCGTGACGCTACTAAAAGTGAAATACGTTCTTCCCCTATCGCACCAGGCGTCAAAGCAAACTTTCTCTTGCTGCCAAGGTAGATTACTTTTCTCTCTCTTTCTTTCTTCCAATCTCCACACCCCTTGATCTACCTTCTTTTATATGGAATTCAAGTATACACGATCTTTTTTTTTTTACAAAAAAAAAAAAAACTTAAGTGGTTCACACCAAGCATAAATATGGCGTTAGGGATTACTTTTACGTTATATAAATCTTACTTTTACGTTGACGTCTTAAACAATCTTTCTGGTAGGGTTTTGTTTACGCGCAGCAGTTTTTTGCCATTCCACCAATCACAGGTTTCGTCTTTAATTACGTCACGTAAATTTTAAAACATGGCGTCCAGAAAATACATCTCGCTTCTAGTGCTTCCCTTTATTAACTGTGATTGACGCAATCTTAAACCACCTACAAATAAGTAATAGATGGGTAAGTGATATCTTCAATTATAAAGAGTGCCGTACTATTCGTATTAATGTTTTATGCCCAGTATGAGTCATTTTAGTAAAAAATGGTTGGTTAGGTTAGAATGTAAGTCACGTTAATTTAAAGATTCAAAACTACATCTATACTTTAAGATCTTATAAAAAAATTACATCGATCGATACCCAAAAAGAAGATTCAGAAAAATTAAAATCGATTATCGAAGTTTGTCGAGGTACAGAGGGGAGGGGGGAAATATTTTAACAAACAATTTTGTCGATAAATTCCCTATCCATCACACTTCGTTGCTTTTAGAATTGACTGCAGGGAAACGCCATATTGTCGAGCTTGTAATTACGTGCAGAATCTTAAGCGTATTTTAATAAGAGGTATGGCTCTTGTGGTCACGTGCACGCTCGTCAAATCGGAGTGAAGCTGGCAACGCTAATTTGTGGTCACAAACGTGCAAACGGGTCCAGAAAACTCGGTCCAGTCAAACCCAGAGGCCAATTAAAAGAGATGAGAAAGGTTTGGTTTACACCGTCGCCAGAAGGGGGCATCACATGGTACGTAGTCTAGAACACGCATCGCAATCGACGCCTCAAATTCGATCATGAACAACCCCTGACAAGACCGCAACAAATTTATGATAACGAATCAAAACAAAACTTTATTACTTTACGAAATTTCCTTTGCAGAAACCATATCTACTTTAACGGTTTGTTGAAAATGGCACGCCAAGTAATATGTATGCTAATTAGATCTCAGGTAATTTCAGTCAGCGCTAACACTAAAATTCCGTAGAAACACAAAAAAATTTCAGTTTGGTTGAAAGTTTAAAAATATAAAAAAATGGTTTTAAAAATGGACACGGGAGGTGGATAAAAAAAAAAATGTTAGAGAAACTTGAAGGGATGGAAAAGACAAGTGGGAAATTAGATTGGGAGCGACTCTCCTCTCTTCACGTCTCAGCTGATACAGTCGGGGGATTCTTTAACAGGACCCGATGCTTAATTGAATCAAGTGCAGTAACGAGAAGAAAGAAACGTGCGTGCCACGCTCAAGCCAATTCTCTTTTTACCCACTTCTCCAATCATGTGGAGTAGGAATAAATAAACAAATAACACCGTGACTTAAAAACCGCTTTATCAAACCGCCTATTTGCTAAAAAGGTATTTTTAAAAAAAAATCTTAACTCCGTACAATATTTTCCTCTTTTGGAAAAAAAATTAATGGGTTTTGGCGGTGGAAAAGAAAGGCGATGTAATTTAAAGCTGAAAGAAGAAAAAAGCTGGAACAAAGTGAACTACAAATTTCTTCTACATTTTTCTGCCAATTTATTTGGAATTAAAGTGAGAGGAATAAAACTGACTTATTAATTAAATTTAATATTTTACCTCTACTACAAGAAAGAGCTTTATAATGAAAAACAACTACAGACATTGACGTATGTTTAAAATTTCTCAAAATTTAGCATAAAAATTCAAGTTGATGCCAACTACAGATATCAGTTATGAAAATTAAAAACCAACATTTATGTCAATCCTTGATATCATCTATAAATTTCAACCTGTACACCTGCCCCTGTCAACATAATTCACACCTATTGACCATTTGATAACATTACAAACGTTAATTTTTGAATAGGCATTGACCATACTTAGCTTACATCAATTTTTTGAGTTATATACATATATATATCATAAAAAATGAATTTGTAAGTTGTGTACTAATGTTTTATAGTTTTCTTTACATGATGTCCATTTAGGATGTACTCGTTTACA
>JAQGAS010000857.1:0-32027 GCA_034686365.1 Pachymerium ferrugineum | reverse complement strand
ACTGAATGTGAATCGGATTTTCAAGATATATTGTGATGTGATACTACATCTTATTTTAGGTATCCTACGAGAGGAAAAGAAATGAAAAATTGAAACTGACTTACAATAATTTACAAGTGAAAGTTAAATGTATGGCGGAACAAATTCGAGTATTTGAAAGGGTAGAAGTAAGTAAATATTTTTATTTATTTTTTTTTATAATTACACTTTGGCACCTTCTTTTTATAGAGAAATTTTCTTTACCAACGTATTAATTTCATTTCTAATGTTTCGTTTTAATTTTATTTCAGGATGCACTGCCATTAAGACTGTTACTACGCAAATGCGAGGCAAGAAATTGAATATTCTGGATAAAAAAAAGGCTAGTTACTTTTATTATTATTTTCAAAATTATTCATTCAGGTTTGTTTAATACACAGGCGATGAAAAAGTGCAGACCTCTAATGATTTCGATCCCACTCCGTAAAAGTGCAAAGTGACTATATCATAAGGATTGATCTTTTATTTTGATTATTTGATTATTTGTTTGTAAAAATTTTTAACTGAGCTCAGACTAATCTCCTTATTTTTTTTGCTTATTATTGTTCATTTTTTTTAAATAAACTTTTTTATGCAAACTGAATGAAAGTGAGAAGTGAATTTAGACAAATTTCTTGGAATACTAAAAATATTAAATAATTTTATTAATAGTTTGTTTTGGAATTTTGATGCTTTTTTCCGACCTCAAGAAAATCCAGCATGAGATACGACACATCTGTCATCTCTAAACCGGCCAAAGCAACAGAATTTCCCATGGACGTGTTAAAAATGTTCACCAAAAACAGCTGTAAGTGCACGAATGTTGTAAAGGAACTCACACCCGTTAAAAACTTAACAACTCAAATTTATTTTCAGATTGAACCTTTTGCGATGCAGTTGAACGGAGATTTGGGAAGGTGCTTTAAAATTAATTAGCTAAAATTGTATTAATAAAAGTTTGATTTATTTTCAGGTTGTTTCAAATCAGTTGAACATACTGGGTATAAATGTAAAAGCGAAAATTTTTTTTGTATTTCAAGGAACTATTGCTGCGAAAGAGTTAACGACTTTGTTTGAAGAAATAGGCGGGTAAAAACTTTTTTTTTAAAATTATATTTGTTACATTTTTTTTTTTCGCCTACATTTTAAATCGAAGTTCTGGTTAAAAAAAGCGGAGTACACGAGATTAAAAGCCGAAATAACAACGCAAATGCTGTATGAAAGACAAAAAAGAATGGCTGCGGATAAATTTGAAAAATTGAAAGATGAATTTGTAAACGCAATCGGAAAACTTTTTAAAAGTTAAAATTATAGACGGTAATCTTTTTTTTTCGCAGGCAGAGAAACGATTACAATTTTGTTTCAATTATATGTCACTGCGAGATAGCAAAAAAAAAAAAAAATAATATATCAAACTTGACAGGAAATTCTGTACTATAAGAGGCGTGATTGTACAGTGTTAACTCGGATTTAATAATTAATGGCGGCTTTGAAGATAAGGTGATGTCAATGAGGTAATTAAAATGCTAATGGATTCGAATTGATTGGTACGAATGATTCTTTCAATTTTTAAATTATAGGTTCATATGAACGGGATGCCAGAAAGTGAACCAGTTCAGCCCCCAAAACCAATAGTTCGCGAAGAACCTGAAAAAATTAAAAAAATGGAAAGAGGAACAAAAAGTTTTATTGGAAAAAAAGGGTTAGTGTTAAAACATTTAAATACGCTGATCGCATACAGCGCCGTTTCCCTATTTAATTACATACTTAGCTGCAGATAATGGAAATAATTTAAATTGCGATTATTTCCATCATTCCAGTTTTGGAGGACGAGAAAAAGAAAAAAGAATTACTACAAGGTGCTGAACATGAGCTGGAAGAATTCTATTTTTACAGTTCCTTTGGCTGTTCAACTCCATGGTTACCTGTTGATACATCTCGTGAAACCATACATGGAAAATTAATTGGTTTTAAGGTATAGATTTAATAAATAATGAAAGCGTAGATATTAATATTATTCTTTATTTCACAGTTAAAATATTGGACTGGGCTCTCATTGTCAGCTTATTACCCTACACAACCTACACTGAATATTTCGTGATTGTCAGTTTGTTGATTTTTAATTTTAAAGTGCTTAAGATTACTTAAAGTAGAATTAATGTAATGGGTTGATGTTCTCAGTGACACTTGCCTAATTTATTAATTCTTACTTAAAGTAGAGTTGGTATAATTTTTTTTTTAATAGTTTGTAATTGGGTGCAACTTTAGAACCGTGGCATCAAAAATAATTCATTTTATTTTTCAATTACCCCTTAGATTAAGTAATACTGCTTAATCTGAAATGTGTAAAGAAAATGATAATCATTTGACTTTGACTAGGTGGCAGGTTATGACTTCATGGCTGACATCTGGAGTTTCGGAATCTTGGCTATTGAATTGGCATCGGGTACAGCACCCTATCACAACTACTCTGCAATGAAAGTGAGTATTAATTAATTTGTGTTTTTGATTAATCTAATGCCATTGTTATTATTGGTTTTAATGTTGACATTACAAAATGATGCGCTCGCATTAGGCTTGGAGGAATCAATAATATTCTATTACAAGGAAATCGGTATTTAACATAGTCTAAACAACAACAGAGAAAAGTAAAATTAAACTTTTGTACAGACCGAGTTTTTGTATTATCTTGAAATTGAACTCGCCATTTTATTTTAGAAATGATTCCGCCAAGAAAATGTGGCGGCAATTTGTTTTTATCTCAAAAAAGCAAAATGGCAGGTAGTACGTTGATTTTGAGAATCTGCGCTTGCGCTTATCCCTGACAGTAAAAATATGATAAGAAAATGTCTAACTGCGCCCTTGAGAATTTTACTCTGCAAAGATTTTAAGAGTAAACGTTATTTCTATTTTTGTAAAATGATATTGAGGTACGGTACTGAAAGAAGCAACCATAAGTAATTCAACGGATCAGCGCTTAGTCATGCCACTAACAAGTAAATTGATGATTTTTATTTTGTATAATTTTCTTTACTAAAACAATCGAAAAAACTATTAATTATAATTGAATATAACTATGATATATATATATATATTATATTCTCACCTTCTGTTTAAAATTGTTACTTTAAAAAAAAAAGGAAAAACCATCAAAGGAAAGTTCACTTTAAAACCAAGCATGAGCACTCGGTATATTTTTTTTTAGATTGTCTTGTTGATTTGTTCTATAATTTGTTTATTTGCCATGCATTTCACAATAATTGATTGACCTAAGATATTGTTGGGATTCCCCAACAAACGTTAACCCGGCAAAAACACAGTCACACGTGGCTTATGACCTAATTCCGAAACTCGTCACTTGGCCTTGAAAAAAACACTAGTTTCGCTCGGAAGTACAATGACCCTTGAATTTCTCAATTATTAAGTCACTCTTATATGGTAGCGACACATCACAAAATTGCAACATATTCTGAGTGTGTTGAACTTGACACAGTCACTTTCATATCATTTGTAAATTCCCATACACGTTCAACTGGTTACTCTGTGGCGTTAACAGATAAAGCATAAACTGATAAATCAGTCAGAAAAACCCTATTAAGGCAAAATCGTCGTTTGTCACGTTTATTTGTGTTAGCAGTGTAATTGAGATCAAATCTAAACCCAGAGCATATCGATAACTCGCTTTTTTTTTCGCTCATCGTTGACAAGTCCAAACTGTCAGAAATTTTATAATAATATTTTTAGAAGAAATTGGAGAACAAAACACGGTAAATTAACTGTTCATGAATATGTAATCAGTCCTGATATTTTTTTTTATTCTCAGAAATGGCTATTCCTACAGCTTCCCGCAATAGAAAACAGCCGGCCTTGTGGCTACATTTGGAACCTTGCGGACATTGTTTATCCCAGTTCCGCAGAGTTAAGTGGCACAAAATCGGAAAATTTAAATGTCCATTCTGCTCCGTCAATGTGACTGATTTTCTATTTGTGACTCCTCTTACGTTGGGTGATTACATCGAAGCGGTAACGAACGACAGGAAGATGAAAAAACGATATCACGGGGATTAATTAAACTTTCTTTAAAGTCATTTATAAAGTAACTTTACAAAACTTTGTGTATTTTATTTTTGTGCTATTTTTATTTATGACGAATTAGATATTTTGAAGAAGTTTTATTTACAAATTTGTAAGTTTTAAATTTAAACGAGTTCATCATGTAATGCATTTTATGTAAACATTTCATTAACTGCATGCATTTATTTATTGCTGTGAAATGAATCATCGTTCTGTAAATACCCATCAAACTGATTCATCATTTTTCTGATACCGTGTACGAGATTCAATAAATCAATTATTTGTAATCAATGTGTGACGTTGTAAAGTAACTTTATAACACTGTATAGCTCATTTTATCGTTTACATGTTGTCTTTGAAAATACCAGTTGAATACCACTTGATTAAATCCGTGGTGCGTCTTAATTATTTTAACCGATTTTCAAAAGTTTTATAATGTATAAGTTCAGTTTGATGATAAGATTTGAGCACTTCTCATGAAATTAATGGCACATATAAGAGTGTTTAGTTTTTACACCCGTCGCGCGCGCGCGTGTTGCGTCGTTCATCAAACTTCACAGGTAAGTTTGCCACACAGAGTAATACGCTTGTACTATAACGCCATCTATTGAATACCCAAGTGACTAATTTATTGTTATTAAAATCCACCACGAGGCGGCAGAATAAAAATCTCCCAACACGTACAGTAGCGAAGGGCCTATCTAGCGGCGATGAGAAAAGAAGGCCTCGGCGGGATCTATTCAAACGGAACCCCAAAGGAATGTGGACCCAAAAGAATTCTCTATCAATAGAGAATAAAAGAAATTGTATAACCATGAGAAAGATACTAAAATCTGAACTTCGACAATGATAAATTTCACCTTTGACTCTCCCAAATGTTACAATGAAAGGAATGAACGACCTGCTTTACATGCAGAAGACTTGATTTACGGTTGACTGTGAAAGATTTCATTACGTTTGATTGCGGCAGCTGTGTTATCCAGGTAGGAATTTTAAATTATTCTAATTTTTCATTTATCATTATACAAAAATTGTCATAAATCACTGCAATTATTTTTGATACAATACAAGTAGTAGTAGCGTTAAGATTTCCTTTAGTACAGGCAGACGTATCATTGTGTACATCATCATTTACGGTGATTGCGTTTACCGTTTTTATTTACCAATTGCATGGTTGTTTGTTGTAAATGCAATGTCACCCGGAAGAAACTGATTACAATATTACCCCATGCAGAAAGACTTTTTACTTGACCAATTCAAATGGCCAAGAAATTTCAAGATTTAAACTTCTTAACTCGTATATTGTACGATCCCATACCATTTTTCAAAAAAAAAAAAAAAAAAAAAAATTTTTCGCTCACGATTTTACACTATTTAAAGTTTAAAAGCCCAACTATAAACACAAAACAAATAAAACATTTCTATCGTAACACTTTTATACCAGAAAAATTATCAGTTATTTATTAACGGTAAGAGAGTATAACTACAATTATAGCTTGCCATTTTCTTAGATCACTTCTTCTGATGTCAGAGGTGAGAGTTAATGAGAGCATCTCTCTCGGGAACTCACCATATTCTCACGCCCCCTCTTCACGCGTGGGAGTTAAAGAAATCCCTTCTTTTCCAAATACACTTCTATAATATTAATACACTCAATGTCGTTCACTTGACATTCAATTTACCTTGTCTGTGTCACTAAAATTAAAAAAAATTGTATTTATTTTTTTAAAACATGGATTAGGTCTAGCTGAGGTGCATCCAGGTATGCACTAGCGCGCGTGGCCTACCGGGACGAGTTCACCTTTCCAGGTTGTACAGGTAAGCCGGGAAACACTAGTACTTTACAAGTAGATGAGTGTGTGAACTCCACATCACAACTCCTGCAACTTCACACACGCCCGCTTCAATCACAGATTGAATGACATCACCTACGTGCAATTGAATGTCCCACCTGGACCCGAGAACATGTCAGGTACGTGATCGTTGCTATTGATGACTTTAGTTGAAGGTGAAATCGAACGAATGGCAGGGTAAAAAAAACCATTCGATACCAACCCCACCTGCTTAGTCCCCCCTCTAACGATGTCATGTTTATATTATCAGACGTATTTTTCATTTAAACCTATAGTTGAAAATTATCCATATAATTAATAGAAAACAAATGCCATTTCGTAGCGCCATATATACTCAGAAAAGATCTATATTTTCTACTCTCGCTCTAATTTCCTTCTGAGGAATGTTTACTCATGGCGTCACCATGGAGACGTTGTTAAAAAGTTATCGAATAATTTGCGCAGTTAAAAAGTAAACAAAACGAAATTTGTAAATACGATATTTCGTATTTGCAGAGCCACAAAAGCAGTGATCCAAGGTCCATGCGGTTCCCTAAAGGAGTTGCATGGATGCATCACTGCATGCGGCTTGCATTGTAGCATGAACTCATGTGAAGCCCAGCAGGAAAAATGCTTTATTGTTATTTTTTTCCTTTTCCAAATGGTGTTCCAACGGATATGCGCACTCACATTTCGTATAATAACTATCTAACAACTTATATTCTGTTGCAGGATGTCAATTGTGTATTCAGAATATAGAAACTAGGGAACTGTGGGATATAAATTGTTGACCTAGAAAGTTGGGTTTAAATTTATTAAAGAATGCTGATTGAATGTGTAAGAAATATTAATAGGAATATTTCAGACGCATTCTGTATTTAATTTTTATATTAATAAGCATAAAATCAGTGATCCGTGCAGTATTCGTAAATTTAATAAATTTCAAGAGATTAACCACTAGATGTACTATTCCTATAAACCAAACAAGAGAAAAATAGTTCGATTTCAATTGAACGACCAGATGCTGCAGCTGTTTTAAGGTTGGCATCGGGCTTTCCCTCGAGTCATTGCACCCTCTGGTGATGAGCAAGTGAACCGCGCGATGTTCCCAAGTGATCACCCGTGACAAATTCACCTTCAAACGATTCACCTGTAAATTACTTGAGCAACAAAAAACATTTGACAAAACTCATTCACACCCAGTAAAAACTATAGTTTGGCTCCCTGCACAAAATTACGAGAAAAAAAATGCGAAATGAAATTCTCAGCAATCAAGATGAAATCCCACAATTTGATGTACATTTTTTCAGCAATTTTTTAGTGCCCTTTTCTTAAAGTGATAAACCCTCAATTTAAAACCAATTTTGCTTCTTAAAAGGCCTCGAGCAGGTTTTTAACCCAACTTGGGCCAATTAGAGCGAGATTGGAACGTCGTGGCCTTGATTGGAACGCAGAAAACAATAGGGAATAAATGAATACAAGCTTATGACGTTCAAGCGTTACAATGGTAATGCACGTTGATCTAGTCTGATTTAGACCTCTCAATTACTTCCGTCCTGAGGGGCAGACGCGTTTCATGTTTCCCGCTTTCGACACCAGAGGGATAAAACTCAGAGGGGACGAAGATAAATTAAAAAGGGGAAAGAAAACTAATAAATCACATATTCGAAAAATAATCCTAGAGGATCCTCTGTCCTGACAGTACTAAATGTTTGACTTGCCATTTACATAATAATTTTTACTGTAGGCTTTGAATTGTGAAACTTTATAGGTTCTCTATAACTTAATGCTCTGTTTACTATCACAAAATTTCACTAAAGAAAAACACAGCGCCATCTGGTCAAAATATTTCAACCTGAACCAAAACAAAATAATAAATATACTCAATACAAACAGAAACACTGGTACGTCATCGTTTTTTTTTTTTATTTTTTACAAAATGAAAGGAAAATATTTTATATTTACATATTAAAAAGGTGATTTAATCCAATCTACATTTCCGGTTTTCCACAAACTTCCTTTTGGTAAATAGATAAATCGTTCTATTGAAACGAATAGGTGCGTTCATTCATGACGTCACTATAATTATGAATACATTTAGTAAATGGTAAAATCCAACCCATCCCTTATTGGTCAATGTAATAAAACAACTTCGTTGTGAATTCAAACAAAAAGACGGAAGTCATCATCAAAAGATGAATTGGGTGAAAATCACACAACTGTTTCAATTTCCTGCATTTTTGTAGTGATTTAAAGATTTAAATTTAATTACTCTGCAAAATTATATTACAGTTAAGAATCCATATTTATTACATTAGAGTTGTACATTTAATACAAAATTCTCAATTTAATTTTGTTATGAAATGTATAATCCTTCTGCACTGAATTTATACATGTTATTCAACCCAACTGGCTATAATCAGACTTTCCCCCTTCTCAAATGTCCGTTCTGATCAGTAAAACCATAAATAAGAGCCACTTGTTCATTTCTCTTGTCATACAAATGTATGTAAATTCCTGATCATGATCTGGTTCCCAGGACTCTCCATAAAAAACCAACGAATGCTCAATCGTTTAACCCTTATTTTTTCTTGTAAATTGAAAGAAAATTTAAACTCATAAAAACTGGAAAAGTAAAAAATCCATAAAAGTCATATCTAGATTCGTTTGCTATGATAACTCAGCCAACTGTAGAGATAAAGTATCTAAACACCAAGTAATAATAAAAAAAAAGTTTCCCACAACTGCGAATCTTTTAAGGAAAAAAAATTCGAATTGGGTCACCGTTTTCTCGATTTTTAAATCCGTCAAGTGAAACAACACCGTCTTAACACTAGATTTTTATACTGCTCTCATTTTCCCAAAACAGTCGCCTTAATTATTATTTTCTTTCACTCAACAAAATCTTAGAGGTGTGACTTTATTGTCAATCAAAATAGGGGAGAAGCCTAACGTGTAGAGAAAACTGATCATCCTGAGAAAAACCAGGAGACAACAACTTCATCTTTCTTTTTCCATCTGCCCACCAGATGGCAGCTTTAAAGTGAATTGCAGTAGGTGGGAGAAGAAGTTAAAGATGGGGACTCCTCCCGTGTGTTTACGCCCCCTTCTGTTGAACAGGATAGACAAGTGATGAACACTAGCAACGCCTATTGAGGTGCCACAAGGAGATTTTAATCTGAGGAACAAAGAAGAGCAGGAATTTTGTCAATTTCCTTATGGAAATTGAGTTAGAGAAGAAGAATATGGCATTTGTTAAAAGGGGTGGGTTTGTTAAAGTCAAAGAAAAATTATGAGGCTATCATTCCAAGTTTATTCTTGGTAGTAAAATATATAGAAGTTCTTAGAATTATTTTCAAGGTAAAAAAAAAGAAGTTAAAATAACATATTTTATTCTTAATGTTTAATAAAACAAGAAAATAAATTAAATAACCTCTATATGTACAGCAAATATTTATACAAAGCCCCAAGATTACACTATATATAGCGTCCATCTGCAAATGTCTTCACAACACGCACACAACAACAAACCATCAAAATCAACACCACCACCAAACTGCAGCACATTTTTAACACATGTGCACCACCATCAAAACCGGAAGTCACCCAAGTACATCATTTTCATTCAAATCCCCTCTGGTGTCTCCATGTGGAATTAATTAGATGCCTTATCCTGTCACATCTACACTACCCACCCTCCCAACCTTTGGACCTCCCTGATCCCCTACATTCTCCCTAGAGGACACTACAAAACACCCCATGCAGGTGGCACAGGCTGCAACGGAGCAGACGCAACGCGTGCTCACCAACGGCCCTTCCACCGTCCCACGCCAGTGGTGCGCGAACTAACGAACAGCCAACTGCGCATGCGCGGCTGTGCAGTACTGCGTGAGGCACAGTGGCAAATCCAGATGGACCGCTGAGGTGCAGAGCAGACGCCGCGTCGCTTTTTCACAATGTAAATTTGAACTTTTTTAAAAGGAGTCAGACCAGTGAGCAGAGAGAGTCGCATAATCAGACTTTTTACGTTATTTATTGTCCTGTGAATTCGTATTGAAGCTCGTGCATAAAATGGAACGGACATACATGCTGATCAATGTATATTTGATCATTACAGTTTTTGGTGGAACCTGTGTTCACTTGCTTAGGTTGGAAAACAACGCTTATGAAGGTGTGTTGGTGGCCGTCAACCCTCAAGTACCCGAGCAAGAAGGTGGCAAGCTGATTGACGCTATCAAGGTAAGATAATTTTTAATTTAAAAAAAAAAATATTAATTACATGTAGTCCTCATTTTAAAGAAAAAATTAATTTGAACGTGATTTGAACGTAATCACTATTTTCCCTGATTCTCTCATTACCAATCATGTGAAATAATTATGGTACAATGTACTCAGTGGTTAGGGGTATAAATGTTGACCCATTGAGACCCCAATTTAGAGGAAAAGTGAAATACGAGTCTGTGGAATGAAATTAAACATCCTGCTGTAAATTGAATCCAGTCAAAGATCAGGTTTATTATTTTTCACTGCATACACCTTGAAAATTTTGTTGCTCTTTCACAAACACTTTTTCGAATATTATGTGAATAATTTTATACATTGTTTCATTAGATTAATTTACAAATGACGTTGAAAGGTCAAACGTGTACTAGTAATTATCGATAAATATAATCGTATATCATCAAAACTGTCAATCTCAACTATCTAGCAAAAAAGATATTTGTGTGTACAAACAAAAACATCACAATTTTATCCGTGACACCATTTTAAAATTCAAAAAAAGGTGTTTTGCACGATCAGAACATATCTTCGTGAATACACTTTTTTCTTATCCTTCTTAAAAGGATGCCTCTGTGTAAACCTAATTTCTAAACCTGATTCCCCAATGTGCTCTTCAATAACGTTGACTTTACCAATTTCCTACACTGTGGCATGAAAAATTATTTTGAGAATAACCGTAGAATTGTTTTATTACCACACTTATCTGCCCTTCCAAAACAAACCAAAACCGAGGATGGAATAGGTATATTAAATAGAAGTTCGAAATTACAAATTTATGGAAAAATAAAAAAATGAACGAGCGCGAACAACATTCACTTTTTTATATAAAAATTGAAGATGAATTTGTGACGATTGCTCATTTCTACCTGTTTTATTTCACACATGTCAGTGACAGCAGGTGTTGTCCTCCCGAGCAAGTTTCATGTAGAAGTGTAACTTAACAATATAGAACAAGATCAAGCCATTTATTAAAATAGTCACATTGACTTAAATCAAAAAAAAGCAAGAACAGAAAGAAGGCGAAACTTTCTAAAAAGGTTTCTTTATAGAATTAATTTATTAAATTTTTCAAAAAAAGTTGGGTACAAACTAAAATTAATATAATGAGCTTATACTCAGGCTCACGTCACACGTTTCGTGAGCTATGTACCATAAACCAACCCATCCACTCCAGTTATCAAGTAACATAATAAAATGACACTCATAAAATTCATAAAAATAAAATGTCGACAGAGGACAATAGCTTCGTGGGACAGTAACGGGTGGCCGTTCAGAACACTGAACTGCGCGTGCATGTTTCGTCGTGACTAATTGATGCACACGCACGACACATGAACCAAAGGGACAGAAAGAGGAGGAGGAGGAATCTGTCCCCAATCACAAAAGACCAGTCACCACAAAATAAAAAGTCACATAGAAGTGATTAGAGCTAGGCTGCTAAACGCAGCTGTCATAGCGGAAAGTTCAATCGAGAGAAAAATTGAATGAAAACGTGTGCAAAGAATTTTAAACTATAATAGCACAATAAACATTTATATTCTATTGAGTTGAAGGCGACAGGAGAAATGGAAAAAAATTTTCTCAGGCAAGTGCTGTATTGAGTTTTCGTCCTGTTTATTGAAAAGAAGAACGTAAGAAATGATGTTTCGTTTCCGTAATAACGGAAATGGTGATCTCCATTGTGGCCCGGATGTGAAGTTGATGGACGCGTGGAGAAAGCGTGAATGTCGTTTCCTGTTTGGGGAATCAAAGTGTGGGTGTCATCAATCAAATTGATTGTAATTGATTTTTGACCCAAGGGGAGGCCACACTAGGGAAGACTACTGCATACGAAAAAGATTTGAACCTTCAAAGAGTTGACTCATTATTCTTTGATTTATATTTAATTTTTACGAAAGTGTTGTACCAAAACATCTGATTGTTAACTTTAAAGTTAAACACATCAGTTCAAGATAAAATGAAGCGTTCTCTTATCGGTATTCGATAATGGTCTCTTTCCATTTTTCATTAGCAAACGCCTTTCGTGAGTCAAAAACCTTGACTTAGGATTAAAAAAATCCACCCCACCTATGTTCCTTTTTAACACTTGTAGTCACCAATCTCTTAGGTTACATTATCACTTTGTCAACCCTGACTTCCATTTACAAAATGTGTATTGTGAAAGCGATTTTCAGAATTGGACTCTAATCTCTAATATAGTTCCTATTCAGATATGAAATTTCACTCTTCCTAAACCAGGGGAGAAGGAAAATCGGAAGCCACGTTAGGGCAGCAGAGCAAGACACTGAGGAAATCCTCTCAAATTCAATGGGCTTGAGAAGTTCGTTTCCTGTGCTTGGACATTCATTTCCCCCCATGCAAGCCCCCCTCCATACCTGTTTTCAAAACTTTTGGCCAGTAAATACACGTATTTGTAGGGATTATACTTGAAAGAAAAAACATTACAGGTGGAAAATTTGACATATTTTATCGTGAAACATGTCAAAATAATTTTAAATTGCCATCCCACAAAAAAAAAAAGATTTAAGTGTGTGGTTAACATTCCAGTTTTAAGCAATGACATCATTTTAAACATCAGTTTGACCACATGATTGCGTATGATGAACAGGAAGAACAAAAATACTCATCTCCACACAATTAAAAAAATGAAAAATGTATTTCTGAACTCCACCTAACAATTGGAATGTGAATTATCTCTTTCATTCCAGTACAATATACTACAAGCAAAGGTCACATTAGGTTATTATTAGACCCATATAATGAGACAAAAGACTTTTATGTGACGTCACATTTTTTTTCACTAGCATATCTATACTGCACACCTGACCTACCAGTAGACAAAGGTCAACAAGAAACAAAGGAGCATCGGCCTCCACCTACTCATTTTCATTCCTAGTTGTTTGCCGATACCGCTATTTTATAATTTTTAAGCAACCATACTAAAAATTTTATTCCAAACACATTCTGCATCCGCCAACACTTCACAAGTGGACATTTCAAAGCCCCCACCCATTCACCGCAGGGAAGGGCGTCTGTGAAATTCCACTCGTAAAATGTGACCCACTCCCATGCCTAAACGGACCCAGATGGACCCTCAAAGACTCCCGTGGTTCTCCATCAACAGGTGACCACCACATGAGATTACCCATGGTGCAGGTAGTAATAAAAGAATGACACCCGCTGTATTAAAATGACATTTGAAGTGGGGTAAGGCAATTTTGCCAGCTGAAATGAAAGTGTAACAGTAAAAAAAAGATTTTAGACTCAAGAGATGTTATTTGCGTGGGTGGGCTTCAAGTTCCTTGATCATTTTCAAGGCCTTGGATTATTTTTTCCCTAAGGCTAAGGTGTTACCAAAACACCACCCTTATTACAGGGTCATTTGAGATGCTACGGGAAATTAGTGGAAAGGAAGAAGTTTGTGCAGCAATAAGGCACAAGGCTCATCTATGCAATTTGAAATGCCATCTGGAGGAAAATAGAAACAATTACATGTAGTTCTGTATACTTAAAGTAATATGGCATACACCACTATTACCACCATATAATAGTTTTCATTTTTCTAAAGAAAACGTGCGTAATTGAAATGTTCAGTTTCTGAAATTTCTTAGATATGGTTTTGTAGCACTTTTTCATAAAACTTTCAAAAAACATGAACTGGACACTCAATTACATCATAAAGACAACAATAAAAGGAAAACTATAAAACTCAATCTATTGTTAAATTTCAGGAACTAATTATGATATCAAATATAAATTCAATCGGGATCCATGATACAATAGTTGGTCCGGAACATGGAACATTCTAGCCACTGACCTTAACTAAAACTTCCTCATTGTTCGAAAATAAGAATTACATAACAAGTTTGACCATCCCAAGATTTTGTCAACTGACCATGAAATCTCTGGGTAGTGGAATGACCTTTTTCTTGGACATTAAGTAATACTGTTACGTGAAATAATGAAAGGCGGTCTCCTATACTTCAAAATAACCTAAGGGCAAGGCGTATGAGTTGAGGACCTTGGCAATTGGTTGGTCATGGTCAGTGTACAAGAAAATTATTAATTATATATTGAAGAAGGATAATCATCTTGACCAACTGATTGCATATAACCGAGCATAAAATCAATAAAGCTAATAACTGTAACGAATCAATTAGGTTTTGGAGAGCATTATTGAAGATTGAAGAGTTTATTCAAAATTAATGATAATTTCTGGACATAAAATGCAGTATGATTTGTTTACATTTGGCATGTCATCAAACTTTAATATAAAAATGTGCTATTTTTACTTGAGAACTACGCCATCATTGACCGATAGTTTTTTATAAAAATTGTACGCCAGCTGAAAAACTTTACCCCACACTATTTCAATATCCTTTATTCATACTCACAGCGACTGCACACTATAATAATAAAATGTGTCATGTCATATGACAGTTTGTTCATCATGTGATTGATGTTATGAAGAGGAAAGGGGGAAAGGAAGTAATTGTTTTTCTCTAGCTGAGCAATTTGCCTTTTTTGTTATTTTAATTGATTGGTGAATCATTCTCCCAACTCTACAAATCACTGCTCTTTGCTTGTTTCATTATTTTTTCATCATCTCTGACGCCTACATCAATATGTCAAGGAATTCTTCAATTACGTTTGAAGTCAATGGAAAGTTGAAGCCACTATTTTAATACTGCGTGACAGTTTTATAAAATTTTGCAGTACTTATAAAGAAGCTTCATTAAAAATTATAATATAAAAAAAGTTATTGCTAGGTCACATTTCATTACCCTTTTTTCGGTTCAACAAAACTTCCGGTTTGCACACGTGCCGAAAAAAGGCAAAAAAAAAAATTGAGACTAAATACTTGGTTTTTATTTCACTTTCAACAAAACGTTACACTTCTCTCCTTACCCGCCACCAAATTAAATATTAACTTGCACCATAAAAGTGATTGCGACAGGATCGTGACGAAGTCAAAGGAATTCTCAAATCTGTCAACACCATACGTACTCCTTGGCGACAGAAAACGCATGTAAACATGGTCATAGGTCAGACAAGAGTCCACCCTCACAGCTGGAGAGTAGGGGGAAAAAGAGGGGATTGATGATGTCCTCAGCGGGAGTACAAACTTCATCTGCAGCTCATTTTCTTTGAGGCGTGGTTATGTCTTTAGACGGTTCACTAAATTTTTCTTGTGCTTCATAATTGGAGAATAAACTGTCGGTCACGTCCATGATACAATCACCTACAACCTTATACAAAAGCGGGTTACGAAGAAACAAAAATTAAGGCTGGAAGATTGTTGTTAGAGTATATTAATGGTTGTGAAACAATTATTTAAAACAATTTAATTGGTACTTATAAACAAGTTACATCTTTTTTCTTTTTTTTTTTTTTGCACATGACTGATTGTGATGTTACATTGAAGGTTAACTGTGAATCTCAGACCCACACTTTATACAGTAAATGAGGTCATTTCTCAAGGACCATCATTATAGCGTGGGTGGAAATTTAAAGCACAAAAAGTAATTCAACAAGGACAGTTATATGAAATTGCATTTGCAAAAACTAAAAGCTAGGAAAGTCATCATAGGTCACTGGCTAATTGACCAAGATGGGTGGAGTAAATTTAATATCACTCAAATTAGAGCATGAAGGATATTAACTGACCATAATGTTATTATTGAAATGTGACAATTAATGAGATTTTAATAATCCTCTATGATACTGCAAGTGGGTTGCGATTTAAAAATTTAGGAATAAATGCGTTTAGTTTTATTCAGTTGAATTAGATCGTTAAATGATTTCAAAAAATAGAGCAGTAAAGACAATTTAATCGCATATTGTCTACTGTAACCGAGATACATCCACTTGACCGCTGAAAATATAAATTCATTCACTGCATAGTCCTCAACAAGAACTTCAGTTCACCATTTTCATAATTTCAGTACAAAGCTTTAGCCCTTACAAATAACTGGAGCTGATAAACTCCCTGTTGTGCCCTGTCTCTTTACCCCCTGGAAGCTCTGAAGCCCCTCTTTTTAGGGGAGTTTAAGTAATAAACACTGAAACCCCCCTCCAAGTGGGTGGAGGTTGTTAATCATGGTTTCTAAGAGTCCTAAGGGAGGTGATATATGCCATAGAGGAAAGAAGTGAAATTCCTAAACAAACACTACACGAGTCCAAAAACAATCCCCCTCCCCATCGGCCAGATGGCGCCAGTGATAATAATTCTTTATCCCATCCATTATCCCTTTATGCCATCTTCCTTTTATTCTTTAACATAATACCTCACACAAAAGAACTAGAGATAAAGAAGTACAAAGTGCAACTACTAAAGACTTTTAAGCTTGATAAAACCACAAACGTAAACAGTTCTTAACGTTTATTGCAAAGAGAAACGTCCAATGTAATGTCTTTTTAACCTTCTAAACTTCATTCCAGAACCTGTTTCAACGATCTTCCAGACTCCTTTTCAGTACCACTTTTCAACACGCATCGTTTGGTCAAGTGACAATCGTGTTGCCTAAAACTTGGACTGGTAGGTTGGCAGACAAAGATGCCTTTTATGGGTATGATGAAGCCCATGTAAGAATCGATGCACCTTCACCAATTCATGGAGATGCTCCCTACACGCAACAATCAGGAGGATGTGGAGAGCAAGGAGATTTTATTCATTTGACACCTAATTATTTGTTAAACATCGACAGAGCAGAACAAAATTATGGACCCATTGGTAAGCTTGAACTGCCTTTTTAGAAAGATATTGTGTAATTGATTTATTTTTCCCCACAAAATAAACAGTTTTTTTGATTTAGAGCAGTAAGAATAACACTACCACCAACTGCTGTTTAATGTATGAGCTAATGACACATATATATCCTCCCTGTTTTTCTGTTTTACTTCTCCCTCTTTGAGTTATTACTAAACTTTATGGGATTTATGCTTTTTCACTTCTCTCCTATACGTGGGAGTAATGAAAAGGTGGTGGAGTGATTTACATATCCAAATTAAAAAAAAAAAGAAATTGAAAACTGACCAAAGCACTTAAGTTTTTGTGATTTTCCCTAACTTAATCACAGCCATAAAAAAGTGGAAGAGGGTTTTACAGTTTACACGCACATAGATGTCAACATTTCAAATCGTAAATTTTTCATGAGCATGCAGATGCGGAAATAAGTTGCCATCAATTTTTTATAGCAATGAATTCTTTATTAATTTTCAGATAAAGTGTTTGTTCATGAATGGGCACATTTTCGCTATGGCGTTTTTGATGAGTACGGTTATCCCGGAGATCCTATATACCCACATGTCCATGTTGATGATGCAGGAAAACCCATGTTAACCAACTGTTTAGAACCTAACGTCCACATCGAATTTGAAAATTGTCATCTAGACCAAAATACTGGTATTTACAACGAAACATGTAAATATAAGCTTGAAAGTGCACAGCCATCAACGTCATCTCTAATGAGTTTTCATTTCTTGGACAATGTAAGACTATTTATAAATAAATTATAAAAAACCTAAAAATCACTTTTTAATACCAAAACAGGTAAATTCTTTTTGCAACCCTTTATCGCATAAAAAGGATGCCCCGACAAAACAAAATATTTTATGTAAAGGAAAAAGTACATGGGAAGTAATTAGCCAGCATCCAGATTTTGCAAACTTCACTCGAAAGTATGAAAAATTTTTTACATTTTATTACTTGATATTAAGTAACATGTTTTTATTGTTTCACAGAATTGAACCCAGAGAACCTAGAGACATAGTTTTCAACGTTGTAAGAACTAAAAGAAGCCCAGTCTATGTTGTATTAGATACTTCTAATCAAATGGCAGGATCGAGCAGCAATGTAAGTTTGTAATTTAAATAGTTTCACATGGTCTTTGGGTCAATGCACATTCACACTGCATGTTACAAGTAAATTTACTTCACTTTTAACAAACTAATCGAAACAAAGCAATGCAAAATTGTAGGAAGGCATTTTAAAGTAAAAATTAGAAAACGATTTGCCATCATCATTAAAATCATTTCAATTGGTTACGACGATTTTGCTTTGTCAACTGCTGCCTCACTTGGATCTCTTCCCCTAACAACTCGCACAATTACGGTTCCAAATAAGAGATCCTAATATCGTTAGGGAAACAATGATTTTCAGGAAACGGCTTTTCCTATTCATCAGAATCGCTTCAATTACGTGACAAAGGCTCTCAACATCTTCGCTGAAGTTCTACCTGAAGACACCTACATGGGTCTCCGACTATTTGCAACTACAACAGAAGAGATGACTCCGTTAGGTCAAAAGAAAGGAGGATTTGCTTCGCAGTTAACACCTGAAAGCGGTTCAGCAACATTTAAAACAATGCAAACAGCAATAGACCAGGGTCGGAAGGTGAGAAGTGTTTGATTAATAATTCTCGTCTTGAGTATAACGTGAGCGCGTTTGTCATTTTTTAAATAGCAACTAGTGCAGCACAAAGGAGGAATAATCCTCTTGGTAACGTCCGGAGTGAGAGAACCTTCAGACATCGATATTAAAATTAACGACTTATGTCATTCACTTCAACAAGATAATGTTCGAGTGGTATCAATTCTTTACCCACCTTTCGAAGATTACAAAGGCTCTCTGCAAAAATACTTGACACAATTGGCCGATAAAACTAATGGTCGAAATTTTGTGATCCATGAAATGACACATGGTTACAACACTAAATTAAATGTTTTGTCACAACTGACATCAGCGCTGTTGAATGTTGGTCAGATGATAGAACCTTCGCCAAATGATAAGTATATGGTAATACAATTTTATTTTACACTTCAAAACAACTTTTTTCTATTTTATTTGTTAATTATAATGGTTCTTTTACTTTAGGTTCAAGCTGAACGTTTACACAATGATAGAATTATACGAGATCACTTCTACATTGACCAAACAAGTGGCAGAAATGCAAAATTCATGGTACTCATAGATAAAGATGAAGACATTTCGTTTCAAGAGTCTAATCTTATAAGCCCCAGTAATATGCGTACTATAATGCGTACTCCGGGTGGCCCCGCTGTGCCTCAGACTGTAATGTTGTCTTTTGAAAATGCTGAGGTATTATAAAAAAAAGTTTGAAAAATATAAATTTTGATACATTTGAACTTGTACAGGTTGGATGGTGGAATTATACAATAAGAGCCACAAAGACTCTAACTGGTCAACCCTCAGTTGCAGTTTTTGTCCTTTCATATCCTCAATCCCAACAATATGGAATAGAAGTGCTTACGTGGACAAATGCTAAGACCGGAGATGTTGATCCTAACAAAACTCCAGTGATTATATATGCTGAAGTGAAAAAAGGATTGAATCCCGTACTTGGGGCAAGAGTCATTGCAAAACTACAACGCCCGCTAGATAATACAAACACACATACTATTGCTGAAATCGAACTTCTGGACACTGGCAATGGTGGTTAGTTTTTACTGAATTTATTTTTTAATCTAAAACATTAAGATGTCATTTTATATTTTCAGCGCCAGATATTGTTAAAAATGATGGTATCTATTCTCGTTATTTTACTGCCTTCAACTTACAGGGTCAATACTTGGTAAATGTTGTGGTAACCAATACAGAAAATACCAGAATAGTAACGGGCACATCTGCCAGTTCTGCCGTACATCCCAAAAACCTTGGTGACTTTTTTTAATTCATAATTTTTTAGTAACAGTCAAATAAGTTGATTTTATTTACTCTGTTTAGACATTCCGTATTGTTGTGGAAGTATTGTACCAGTTAAAGATGCCAATTATAGTGGTTACTTTAATAGACATAGTAATGGAGGAGTGTTCAATGTCAACCAAACGCTGAAAGAAGGGTTCAACTTTCCACCTAGTCGTATTACAGATTTGCATATAAAAGCATTTAACTCAAAAATTGGGGAATTAACACTAACATGGACAGCTCCTGGAGAAGATTTGGATGAAGGAACACGTAATAAATGATTACTACAACTTATAACAAGGAAATTCAACTATTTTTTTTTATTTTAGCTGCAAGTTATGAAATGAAATGGAGTGATAAGCGACAGCAATTACTTGATTCATTTTCGAATCTTGAAAGCATTGCTGCACCAGACCCGAGCAACGGAGGTTCAACTCAAGCTATTACCATCAAACAGCATTTAGACCCTGAACCCAAAACAATACACTACGCTATAAGAACGAAGGATCATTCAGAACAAGATTCAGAAATA
Source organism: Pachymerium ferrugineum (assembly GCA_034686365.1). Classification (NCBI taxonomy): domain Eukaryota; kingdom Metazoa; phylum Arthropoda; class Chilopoda; order Geophilomorpha; family Geophilidae; genus Pachymerium; species Pachymerium ferrugineum. The sequence goes on along the minus strand of JAQGAS010000857.1, from coordinate 11,584 downwards.
TCCAACATAGTGACAGTCAGATATCCAGCAGAAGCTCTATCCACCACTTCTTTTAACCCAGGTACGTCTATTACAACGTCTCCACAGCCGTCGTCAAGACCACCGCTTTCTACTGCCCAAATAACAATCATCGGTAGTGTTATTGGAATTTTTATTTTAATAATCATCTGCGTAGTGATAGCCATCTGCATTATCAAACGTCGCAGAAATAAAGCTCCACCACCAAAACCGTATTCACCTCCTAACAAGCCTAAAATAGATAATTCATTTAAAAATGTCCCCATAGATGAGAATCCAATACGATCGCAACCAAAACTGAATGGTAATAGTAATGTATATTCTGTAAGTGAACAGATGAGTAGTCCACAATTCATGTCGGCTAGTGAAGTATTGGCAAAGCATGCAGAAATGAGAGCCACAAAGGATAAGGATTATTTAGATCACGATTACAAACCACCATTTCCAGAAGATGATAATCACTTTTCCCCTACATATGACCACATTCATCCAGTGATCACTGCCGATTACAGTTATATGCAACCGAATCAACAAGACTACTATATTAGCCGTCACGATAACGTACCTAGCACCAACCCTTTTCTTCAAAATTACCCGTATGGAAGAACATCGTTAAGTGACAAACCATCGTCTTCTTTCACTTCATTGTCAACTAATGAACCAAAGAAGGACAATGGTTATTTCACATCGTACGAAGAAACGTCCGAAGATTCCAATCAATTGAGGCCTCCAGGAGAGAACGAGGATACATTAACTGCATCCAAATCGTCTCTGAATCGGAGGATAATTGCAGAAAGCCAAGTATAGACTAAGTGTTAAGGCCAAATTCTTCTCTGCTGTGAAGAATAGAGAATTGAACGTTGTGTTTTATAATGAGTGATGTTGAGCGTAGATATTATAGTGAGTGATTCATTGGATAATTACTTAAGAAAAAAAATCAGTGGTTTCTTCACAGGAAAAAAAAATTTATATATAAGAAACAAAAGCATCTGCAATTGCTCATGTTTTTATTTCATTATTAAATTAGTTATTCTTTTTTATTAACTTCCCATTCTTTTACAAGATCTTTTTGCTTTATTACCCTAACCCACATTTTGAGCCAAATGACTGTCATGTTTGTTTTTATGAATTCTTGATAGTTAGATGAAATTTCAAGATTTCTACATGAATTAAGCTTTAGCTTAAGATACTGTTGCCTTCACGGACCATTTATAATTCTCTTGCCTCTGTGAAGTATTTTTGACGTCTAGTCATCTGAGCAGAATATTGCGACATCTTCATTTACTCTTTAAGAAATATTTTTGATAATGAATCAAATACCAAAAACTTATATGTAATGTGTAAATCTAACATGTTTTTTTTTTCCATTTCAACATAATCATATGTACAAACATTTCATTGTGAAAAGTAATTTGCTATTTAAGGAAATTATTTTCCTAAATTAACTCTGTAAATACTTTAAGAGTTTGTAGTATTTTATAATTTATGCGAAATAAGTATAATATTAATTACTGTAAGTTTTCTGCCGTAATGTTATTTGTATACGTTTGATTTGCCAGTAATAAAACCTTAATTCTTACTTAATAGTTTTTATTTAAAAAAAATTATCCACGCGCTATTCAAATCAATTAATTATACACATTTAAATTTAGATGCTAATCAATAATTGCAGAGAAGTTATGTTGATCAAAACGGGATTAGTGTGGCGAGTCAAGCCTTCATGACGCATAAAGGAAGAAGTGATTTCCTGACAAATCAAACTATAAGAGATAACTTTAAAAAAATGTTTCAACCGTTATTAAATTGAATTTTCATCTTGTTTCATAGTTCAAATTGCTCATTGATTCAGATAACTCAAATGTTATTAGCTATAGTCACAATTAACATTTGTAGTATGCTCTGTAACTGAGTATGAGATGGGTTTTGATGATGTGCGCAAGAGCAAATTATAAAAATAACCAACCTATAATTTTTAAGGGTGTGCTGTGCAATCAAAGTCAATTTTTAATATATTTCAATAGTTGTTAAGTTCCTTGTCGTTTTTGTCCAGACGCTGAGGCTTTGAGGATTGAAAAAACTTAGATAACAAAGGCTAAAGTCCAAAAATTATCTCACCTGTTTATTAGGTATTGAGCAGGCATTTGTTAAGTCTAGTACGTTCTTGTCCTTTTCACATCGTGTCATTAAGAATGGGGTCACAGAAGCATTTAAGAGAGAACATATACAGGAGAAGAGTTTTTATCATCTTTTTATTCACATTTTCATTCGTACATTTCATCGACATATGCGAAGCCAGATCACCTCTTTTGCACTTGAAAGATAACAGCTACCATAACCTTGTAATAGGTATTTCAAGCTCAGTTGCAGAAGATGAAAATTTAATAGAAAAAATTATGGTGAGAATTACTTTTATCTTTTTTTTTATATAAATGCCATCTAACCGCAACAGGCGACTGGCCCGATAGATAATAATATGTTTTTCCAAGGGTCAGTTGGGATAATAGTGGTTAGGTAGTCTAAGTTATGAGCTTGTATATTTTATTTCCCACCGGACTGACAGACGTCCAATCGCTGCTTTCATGTCGTTTAGACTTGTAAGAAAAATTCTTTGTGCACAATGGCAACATGAGGAATGATAGTTACTCCCGAGCTCAAATTAATAGTGCCCACAATCTGCATTGCGGGTAAGGTGAACCAAGACCCGCTACAAATTGGTATTTCATCCTCAGTATTAGCATTAATACTAATATTTGTATTTACCGTTCAAACCATTTTCTCTTTATTTAAGTTCAAAGTGGAAATGAAATGTCAGATGCAATGCTTGAATAATATGACACAAGAACATGAATAAACTATAAAAGCAGACTAAAACTGAAAGCATTCTTAGAAAGATATCTATTTCTCATATATGATAACGTTTAAATTTTGATTAAATAAATCGTCTTAACTGCACCTGTCTAAATCAATTTCAAGTGCGTAGATAACCAACAAACGTATAACGGTTCCGCATTTTGTCGGAACTTGAAACAATTTAAGTAGTATGACTAATATAATAAATATTAGTATTAGGTGTGTTGATGAATTGGTTCATCAGGGTGCATATTACAAGATTATCCTTTCCAGAAAGTTAAATTAATACATTTTTGTCTTTTTCATTTTTTTGTAGCACCTTCTTACTGAAACATCTCAACAACTTTTCATAGCTTCCAAACAACACGTCTATTTTAAACAAATTACTTTAGTTTTACCATCATCACGGCTTTCAGTGAATATTAAAAATAACTTAGCCGTTAAAAGAGCAATTTATGAAACATTTGAAGAAGCTGATATTAAAGTAGAAGACCCAAATCCGCAAAAAACTGATTTGCCATACACAATTCAAACCAGTGGTTGCGGTCAGAGGGGATTAAGTATTCATTTATCACCAAGTTTCATTCTAGCAGCAAAAGACGAAAAAATCCGTAAAGCAAATGGTAAGTCTTTTTTTTTATTAGAATTTTACAATTTCATGCTCTTATCACATATCAAATCTTGTTAGCAAAACGTTTGGTTAGAGAGTGGGCTTATTATCAATACGGCGTATTTGAAGAGTGTGGTTACATGAACGACGAACTATCACCACAATTTTACTTTCATGATAATATATTGAGACCAAGTGGATGTATGCAAAACGCACATGACGGGAAATTTGAGTGAGTTATTTTATTATTACTATTAAGAGTATTTTGCTCAAGTTATTCGCATCCACAGAGGTAACTGTTCAGTTAATTCTTTGTCTGGAATCCCCGGCGCCACTTGTAAGTTCAGTCCGAAACAACATCACAGTTCAACGTCATTGCTTTATCAACCAACTGGAGAGCACGTAATGTAAAATTAATTAAGATATTCTTCTTTATTTTATAGTATTTTTTTATTCTTTGTTTAGGTAACAAACTTTTGTGATTCAACGACACATAATTTTGAAGCTCCAACTAAGCAAAATATTCTTTGCCAAGAAAAAAGTGCTTGGGATGTTATCAAAAATAATGAAGATTTCAAAAACATGTAAGTTATCTATTTCCAACTTTCAACTTGTTTATTAAAAGCGATAATAAGTTGGTTTTAAATTACAGATCTCCCCTTAACACACCCACAAACACAACTCCAACTTTTAATTTAGTTATATCATCCAACGTTACATATGTAGTACTTTTGGAGCAGTCTAATTCCATAAAAGCAAAGGTGTGTTTATAGCACATTTTTTGTGTCTTTATATTCAAGTGTAGTGTAAAGTTTATATAAATTAATATAATGTTTATTACAGAACAAACTTGATGCAATTGAAGCTGGGTTAAATAGATATTTTTCTAACTACTTGCCAAATGATAATGTGGCTGCCTTAGTTTTATTTTCTAACGAGTCAAGTCTCATTAAAGATGAAATATTTGTGAACGACACTGCTTCCAGAAAAAAACTGCAGTCAGGCATTCCAGAAAACACACCACTCATAGAAACTGTTGATTTGGCTAAAGGAATTTCTCACGCCGCACAAGTAAAAGAAAAATTATTACATGGGATATAACTAGATGTAACTAATTTTTTTAAAAAAAAAAGATTTTTAGACCAGTTAATTCATTTCAAATGAACAGGAAAATTCTTCTTTTAATCTCTTCTGGAAATTGGGTACCCGCCGATGTTAATGCCATGTGCAGCGAATTAAACAATGCTGGAGCCCGTCTCGTGGCTGTTATTTGCCCAGATGGTGATAAAGGGTTAAAAGAAACTGCCGCTCAAACCTTGCAGACATTGACTGCTTGTACAAATGGAACGGCGTTTATTATACCCAACATCTTACCAAACAATTATGCAGTTACAACTGAGAGAATTGATGCAGCATTGAGAGCCAGTTTAAGACTGAATGAGTTCGAAGAGAACTTAGTTCAGGTAAAATGTCCATTAAGCGTTTAAAAAAGGTTTAAACAGTTATATTTGCAGGCGTATGCAGAGCACTTTGGTAAACCACAATCGTCTTTATTGTCTGGAAGTTTTAAAATGGATGAGTATATGATAAAACCGCTGTTTAGGGCATCATACGATAAAAGGAATGGAAATATTGAAACAGTAAAGTTATTTAGTCCCGATGGTCAAATTTACGAGGCATCAAAACAACCTATTGGGCCAGCCAAAGTTCATGAATTTAAAGACTTTATTGTAAGTAAAACGTCTTTACATATTTCTAAATGCAAACATTAATAATTTTTATTAAACAGCCAGGTGTGTGGAAATACGAAATAAAACTGTATGAGCATTTGACGAATTTAAGTGTATCAGTGGCAGTAATTTCTGAACCGAATATAGATCATCTTATTACAGTGAAATGTTGGACCAGAGCAATGACCGTGATACACCTAAAACATGCTAATGTTTACTATCATGCTAAATATTATCGTTTTAGGTTGATGCTGACACTGCTTTCATTTTATATGCGGAAGTGAAACAACGGAACGCTCCTATTGTAAACGCCAATGTAACTGCTACAATTTACGAACCAACTGATGAATCTGGGGCGCGAAGAGCGCAAAGTATACCGTTATACGACAACGGGAATGGCGGTAAGAAAATGGAGTTTTAGAATCAATTCATTTTAATTAAAAATATATAATTACTTTTAGATCCGGATATTAGCATAAATGATGGCATTTACTCTAGGTATTTAACTGATTTACCTAGAACAGGATTTTATGCTCTGGAAGTTAGCGTTGAGGACATGAAAACTGAAACCCGAATTTTGGAAGAAATGACTTCAGGTAATTTAAAATGAATATTATCTAATCCGAGAAAATATACACCTCCACTTTTAAAGAAGAGACTAATGGTGCATCCAACTGTCAGCGGCCTTCTTATCGCAGTTTGGAAATTGGATCATTCAAAAGATTTGCCTTGGGACCATCGTTTTATATAACAAAACCAATCTACCAATCTCAACTTCCACCTAATAGAATAGCCGACTTACGAATTCATAAGGTAGACCCATTAAAAAAGCAAGTTGAATTATCGTGGACTAGTGCAGGAGAAAACTATGACTGGGGAGAAGGTAAAACATTTAAACTAATTATTTTATTATGCTCAAAATATTTTTTTTTTAAATAGTACTGCCCCAAAATTACCAAATCCAATACTCTACAAATCGTCAGGAATTGGTTGATCATTTTGATAACGGTTCCAAGCTAGAATCAAATACTATAAACAAATTAGCGAACAACGAAATATTATCAACAGTGATCAAAGTTCCAGATTCTAATTTAACGTATTACTTAGCTATAAAAACCGTAAACAGAGATGGTCTTTGGAGTTCACTCTCAAACATAGTGTCTGCATATGTACCAATAGCAGAACAGGTTGAATCTGAAATGCCTACAACAACGCTTTCCTCACATCAGTCGAACCAAACCAAAACTGAGCCACCTAAGAAAACGACTGCCGCTAAAGCAGGAGCCATAATTGGCATTGTTGTAGCTATTATATTTGTTATTATTATATTGGTAGTTATTTGGAAAGTTACAGTAAATCGCCGGAACAAACGTATAAAGTCAGAGTATGATGCAAAAAATTCAGTCAAGAGAGAAAATGCAAAAGATGTGGATGATGAACGTACTGCTCTAACAGTTACAGATGAAATTTCAGGAAATCCAGAGAAGAAAACGTCTAATTCGAAGGAAGAAGTAAACACCCCAATAATAAATACAGGAAATGAAAAAACGGCGCATTTTGATGCAAACATTGATAAGGCACCAAACCATTCAACTGAAATTGCAGCAGAACCTGTAGATGAAAAGGAAGAAACGACCGCACCAATTAGCCAGCAAAATGAAGACACACTTTAAAGCTTTAAAGAATACTTTAGTAGTTGAACTGTGTTATGTTTAGAAGCACAAGAAATAATGAAATGAGTGTATCATTATTCGCTTTATGTATTATGTATAATAGTTGCAGTTAAGAATAAAATAAAGTACAAGGCGACTGTCACTGTCTTATATAAGAGTCGATACAGCAATACATGAAAACAGTCAGAATTTAATTTTTTTCATAAATTGGTATGTTTTTTAATGGTCCGCAATTAAGGTGCATTAGGTTCGAATTTGCGTTGGCAGGCTGAAGTCACCGTACTTTCCACTTAGTTTTCAGCTTGGCCGCTTGGCTATGTTGGCGCTACCAAATGGAAGCTCGTGATCCACACCGCTACTGGAGCAGCAGACGGAACGTCGCGTCTAAACTAAATCCATTTGTTGTTATAATGCAAAAAATTGTGAAAGAGTAACAATTCAAACATTGCTCGTTGATTTTGTCAGGCTGTTCGGAATGTGATTTTCTTGATGCTTTTGATCGTACGAACGAACGCAAGTATTTCGTGATCAATTATGGAACGTTTTGTAGACAAACACTTGGAACTTTTGAATTTGGAACGGGACGAGGAAATATCGGAAAATAGGTATTAATTGAAAGAGATTTCGATTAGGCTGGATTTTTTGCTGAGCTATTACCTTAACTTACAGTAAACAATACCAAGACGTAAGTGTTAAAGAATTGGAAAGGAGAGGAATTTGCATCCTTAAGTTGAGAATAGCTTCTCGGTTTACTGGTTTATATGGTCGAGCCATATTTTCATTCGAACCTTTTTGGCCGGGCAATGATCTGCCAACTCATAAAATATCTTCAGGTAAATTACTAATGTGCATTTTTGTTTCTACTGGTTAAATGGAATTTTTATTTCAGGTGACATTGTTGGCATATATTTTTATCAAAAAGACAACAAAGATTTGTCTAAGCCATTAGCTTCAGGTGTTGTGACTAAAACCGAGAAGAACAGTTTCAATGTAGCTGTAGAAGCTAATTTCGATGAAATAGACTTGGATGACAATGTACAGTATCAACTGCTAAAACTAACTAATGAAGTGTCATACCGGCGAATAAAAAAGTACGGGTCGATTTATTTTGAATGAATACATACATAAATTATGCTGAAACATGTATATAAAGATTTGTTGTAATTTATTTATAGTGCTTTAAAAGATTTGAGGAAAAGTAATGTTGTGCCAGCAACACGTTTAATTTCTGTCTTATTCGACAAGATGCCACCAAGTGATCCTTTGAATTTCATTAAAGGTATTTTAATAATACACATCATGAAGATTAGATTATAGAATATAATGAAACGATTTTTTTTATGTAGATGATTTCAAGTTTTTTAATGAGCACTTGGACTGTTCTCAGAAAGAAGCTGTTAAATTTGCATTAAATCAGAAGGAAATTGCCATTGTCCACGGTCCACCTGGAACTGGAAAAACAACAACTATCATTGAAATTATTCTGCAGAGTATTAAATTGGGTCAAAAAGTAAAGAACTAAATATGAAATTTATGTTTGTAAATTCATCGATTTGTGTTCGTTCAGATTTTAGCTTGTGCTCCGTCTAATGTAGCTGTTGATAACTTAATTGAGAGACTTACTGATTATAATGTACAAATGATACGTCTTGGGCATCCAGCTAGAATTATTCAAAAAGTACAGCCATATTCGCTGGATGCTATTTTGGCCGGCAGTAGTTACGGTCACATTATAAAGGATGTTAGGAAAGAAATTGATCTGTTGATGGTAAGATTATTTTATGTGTCAGTATATAGTTTTACTCATCTGGTGCTCTTTCAATGACAGAAAACTACTTCGGCTAATAAGAGTAAATTGTATCGTGAAGCAAATATTCTCTACAAAGAGCTTCGAAGTCGTGAAACCAAAGCTACTAAAGAATTATTAGAAAGAGCATCCGTAGTTCTAGCAACTCTTACAAGTAGTTATGTTGATGGACCTTTGAAACATCTGCCAAAAGATCATTTTGATTTGGTTGTCATTGACGAATGTTCTCAGGTAAAATTAACACAAATGACGAAATTAAATAAAGGGTAAAATTAACAAAATTATCCAGGGTTTAGAAGCCGCTTGCTGGATTTCACTAATCAAAGCGCCAAAATGTATTCTCGCTGGAGATCATTTGCAACTCCCACCAACGATCGTGTCTAAAAAGCAAGTAGATTTGACAAAGCTGGGGGCTATGTTATAAGGAATTATTTAATTTTTTAATTAGAGCTGCCGAAGAAGGTCTTGCATTAAGTCTCATGGAAAGGGCACTTTCTATCCACGGAAATAAAATAATGAGGATGCTTACAATACAGTATCGAATGCATAATAAGATAATGGAGTGGTCATCTAGAAACCTATATAATAACGAATTAAAGGCGCATTCATCTGTCGCTGAACATGTTCTGAAGGATCTGCATGAAGTAATTGAAAATGAAGACACGTCTATTCCGCTACTTTTCATTGATACCGCTGGTTGCAGCATTTATGAATTGGATCTAGTTGAAGAAGTATCTAAAGGAAATGAAGGGGAGGCAGACATTGCTGCTGCGCACGTTAAAAGTTTAATTTCTTCCGGCGTTAAGCAAACAGAAATTGCTCTCGTCACACCATACAATTTGCAAGTAATAAATATTTAGGAATTCTTACTTTTATTTTTAAGAAAACTAACAATTTTAATACTACAGGCAGAATTATTACGTCTTCGTTTATGGTCTGAATTTCCTAATGTGGAAATACGATCCGTAGATGGGTTTCAAGGAAGAGAAAAAGAAGCTGTTGTGATGACATTAGTACGGTCAAATGAGAAGAGAGATGTGGGATTTCTATCAGAAATAAGACGATTGAACGTGGCTATAACAAGAGCACGAAGACATTTGGCCATCATTTGTGACAGTGAAACAATTTCGCACCACCCACAACTTAAGACGTTGGTTGATTTTTTAAATGAACATGCGGAAGTTCGGTCGGCACATCAGTACGAAGACGGTATACAGGTTTTATTGCTTAGTTTACAGATAATAATAGTTTATTTTATTGATTTTATAGCTATTATGCAATCTACAATAAATAAACCGTCTTCTCTCCAGTTTAAAAAAGCGGAGAAACCTAAGATTAGAGTTAAGTCCAAAAAGAAAACTGCAGATTCTGATACGTGTCAGTCCGAAAGAAGAATCGACGCTGAGAAAACTGGCATGGTCAGTAAAACAATTAGCGCACCTAACGATAGAGAAAGAGCACTCTATCGTAAAATTGAAGAAGAAATTAATACGTTTCTGAACAATGTTGAAACGCAAAGTTACACTTTCTCAATGACACTATCTTCATACGAGCGAATGATTGTACATGAGGTACTTTAGGGCTGAAAACTTTACCCTTTAAACAATTTATTAAAAAAGATTTTAAATTTCTAGCTGTCTGAAAAATTAAAGTTAAAGCACACAAGTGTTGGAGAAGACGCCCAAAGATACGTAGTTGTAACAAAGAGTAAAAGCGACGGGAAAAGTAAACGTAAAAAGAAACAGAAAAGGCCGGTTCCCTTAGTTGTTAATGAGAGTAATGAAGCAAAATGCGATGGCAGTGAAGAAATCGTTCTAAATAATGATGAAAGAGGGAACAGTTCTATGTCAGATGATGAGTCGAATGACATACAGTGTACATTTTGTTCATGTCTGGTTCCAAAGCAAAATTACGATTTACATGCGCTACGGTGCGCAAAGGTAATATAAATTTATACTAGGATTTTAGTTGAAATAAAAGAACAAAATTTTTTTTAGAGTACAACATCTGATATGGATGGACTGAAAGTGAAAAGAAAAGAAACACTTCAAGTAAATTTTAAGCAAACTGCTTCGAATAATGACGCTGATGATTTCGACAAAATGTTATTAGAATTTACAAACGCCGACAGAAAATGCCATTTCAAAAAGTGCAAGACTCTTACTGCAACACTAGGTTTAAGTTGTGACTTTTGCCGTCTTCGATTTTGTTATAGCCACGGCTTGCCAGAAGTTCATGGATGTGGGGAAGAAGCCCGTAAAAAAGCGCGCAAAACTGTTCTAAAGGAAGGAGTCGTTTACGCTGGAAGTGGCGTGCCATCGAAAAAATTAAATCCAACAAAAAGGGCAAATTTAGAAAGAAAACTAGATAAAAAATTAACGGAGCTTGCAAATGCGCGTAAAACTAAAAACAAAACTGAGTAAATTCTAAATTTTTGCGAATAAATTTCAATATTAGTTGAATGCCTGTACTAATCAGTGGTAACTGAATATCATTACTAACAGGTCAAACGTCAAAATAAAATTATTATACAAATTTAAACCAATAATTTTCAGATGCAATTTGATGATTGGAGTTGAATGACAAAATGCTTGGATTATTAAAGGCGTTAAAATCAGTAGAAAAGCCAAATTTCTAACGAGCCTACACGGGTAGGCCATAGTATGTAAAGACATTTCTACTGACTAGTAAAGTTTCTTGCAGATATAATTTTTAGCCAAGAAATTGAAAACATTAGCTTGTCTTTGTTTTTAAATTTTCTATTTTATATTCCGAGAAAAAGAGAATTATGGATTGAAAAAAGGTAAGTTTATGCTGGTTGCTGAAGTGCCTAAACAAGTGTCTAATACATTGGTCGATTGAGTTCGCTGTGTGCGGTTTAGGTCTGTAGCTAACT
>JAQGAS010000856.1:0-32037 GCA_034686365.1 Pachymerium ferrugineum | reverse complement strand
TTCTAATGGAGTTTCCTTCTGCTTTGCTCTATCTTTTTTCGGTTTCTCAATTGCAAACACAGTGGCCATTTCTGTAATTTCTGATTTTTCTAGTGGCATTTCTCTTCGTTGGGCTCTATCTTTCTTCGGTTTTTCTACTCCAAACGCCATGGCAATTTCTGTAATTTCCGGTTGTTCTTGTGGCATATCTCGTTGTTGGGCTTGATCTTCTTTTGGTTTCTCTACATCGAAGCCCGGGGCCATTTCTGTGACATCTGATTTTTCCACAACAATTTCTCTATGAACAGCTCTTTCTATTTCTGGTTTCTCTTCTAGAAAAGCAGCAGCTACTTCAGTAACATCTGGCTTGTCTAGTGGTGCTTCTCTTTGCACAGCTCTATCTTTCTTAGGACGTACTGGAGTGAAAGCAGTTGTAGTCTCAGTAACATCAGATCTTTCTAAATGTTCTTCCTTCTGTAAAGCTCTGTGTTTTCTTGGTTTGGGTATTGTAAAACCAGTAGCCTCCTCCATCACTTCAACTCTTTCCAATGGAGTTTCTTTACTTGTTGCTTTAACCTTTTTTGGTTTAGCAGGAGCAAATTCAGTAGTCATTTCAGTTTCTTCTGGCTTCTCTAAAGCTGTTTCTCTCTGTTTTGCTCTAAATTTCCTTCGCTTTTCAACCACACTTAACTCAGTTGTCTTTTCACTTATGCCAGTTTCCTCAACCGAAATACCTTTAACTACTTTGGGCTTCTCTTTTCTTATTTTAGCTACTGCCTCTATCGTTTTGAAAGCTGGCATAGATTCGACTCTCTCAAGACTTTTTTCTTCAGTCACAGCAATGGGTTCAACATGAGGCATTGTAACTTGTGCAGTAGTTGGATGATAAACTAAAGCTCCTAGACCCAACTCCTTCTGATCAGGAAAAATTTCTTCAATATGCAATCCTTGACTAACTGTTGATTCTAGCCTTTCTTGAGCTTGTACAGTTTGCTCTTCTTGTTTTATAAACTCAGGTGCAAATTCAGATACTTCAACTCTTTTCTGTTCTGAAGTCACTAAAGTTGCTCTTGTTGGTTGTGGTATCGATTGATCTTCTAATTTTCCCAGTGAACTCTCAGCTATTACTTCGGAAACAGTGATCATTTTCTGACTTTCAATCGTCTTTTTGCCTTTCTTCGGACTCATTTCTTCAGGGGCAAATGTTTGTTCTCTACCAACTATTTGCTGCTCAAAAACTGTAATTGGTTCTTGAAGTGTAATCTTCATACGAAGGTGTTCCGGTTTGTAATGTTCAATACCTAACATTGTCGTTTCTTCTTCTTGGACAGTGGGTTCGGACGACAGTTCTTCAATGGTTAGTCCTTTTTCCGGTTTTCTTTCACCTTTTATAATTACCCTTTGTCTTCTTTCACGGATTATTACTTCTTCCTCCTCTTCATCTGATTTAGGTTTCTTGCGTATCTTTTTGGTTTTCGTCACAATTTCTAGTTTTGGTTTTTTGTCTGGTTTATGCATTTCTTCTGTAGTTACCTTTTCTGTAACTATTTTAGTCACCTCTTCTATTTCTTCTTCTTCTTCGTCAATTAATTTCTTGGGTTTCTTCTTTGGACCATATCGTCTTTCGGTTATAACTTTTCCATCAATTACTTTTGTCACCTCTTCAATTTCTTCTTCCTCTTCAAAAGGTTTCATGGGTTTCTTTGGACGGTATCTTCTCTCTGTAATAACTTTTCCATCAACTACAGTTGTGACCTCTTCGATTTCTTCTTCTTCAACATGCTTTTGTTTCTTTGGGCGATATCTTTTTTCTACTACAACTTTTCCTTCAACTATTTTCGAAACTTCAATTTCTTCCTCTTCTGGGCCTTCAGTTGTTGCTCTGAGTGGCTTCATTTCAGTAATAACAAGTGGCTGAGGAGTGGCCTCTAAAAAGCGCTTTATTCTTTGAACTTCAGTCACTTCTTCAATTTCTTGCCAAGGTTCTTTTCGTTTAACAACTTCTTCTGTTTTTTGTACACGAGTTTCTGTAATTTGGGGCTTTCTTTCCATTTCTACAAATTCCCTAGATCCAATTTTAGTTATAACTGTTCGTCTGTCTATTGTAGGCTTTCCCCTAGAAACCTTAACTTTCGTTATTAAAACAGGTTTCCCATCTTTCCCTATAAATTCTTTAACCACCCTTTCTCTTGTGACTGTAACCACTTCGACTTCTTGTTCCCAATCTTGTGTCGTTGGTTTTAACATTGGGATTTCCGCTTTCTTTTCTTTCTTAGGTTTGCGCTTTGGTGTCGGTTTTAAAATAACATCTTCAGGTTTCATTGGCATCTGCTCAATTGGCTTTCTTTTAGGAATAGCACCTAGCTGCGGTTTTTTCTCTTCAGTAGTCTCTTCAGTTATTGTTTCCTCAACTTCTTCGGTTACCTCTTCAATAATTTCTTCCTCACCAATAACTTTTTGTTTGTATGGTTTCTTTGTAATTTCATCGTGTATTACCTTTTGTGTGACAAGTGTAACTTTACCAGTGTCTTTGTCTTCAGATACTGAAAGAGTAAATTTGGTTTTGTATTTTTGAGAATGAAATTGTTATGTGCAAAAGGTTATTTGAAGATTTCATCAATTATTGTTATGATTGTTGCATGTAAATAACAAAATAATACTGTACCTGCTGTACTTTGTGGTGATACCAATTGCTCATATGGTATTAAAGATGTGTCAGAAATCTGTAATGGTGTCTCTTGTGGTGCAGATAATGTAGAAATGTCCTCAGATGTAGCTTCTACTGTTTCAACTGCATATGTGTATTGGTCTTTGGGAGTGCTACTTTTTGGCTTATCTTTTACAACTTTAACCGTATTTCTTTTTTTGATTACAGTTTTCATTTCTAACTTGTCTTTATGACTTTGTACTTCAGTTATTAATATACTCTCAAAAGGCATTTGTTCAGAGACAGTTGCAGTTTCTTTTGATATTGAAATTATTTCAGTTAAATCATCAAACTCTTCCTCTGATACTGGTTTCTTTTTAACAGGTTTGGCTTTACGTAAAGTAAATGGTTCAAAACTTCGACCACTAGTATCAATGTCAGATTCGATTTTACGCTTTTCGGTTTTATCTTTTTTGATTTTTATAACTTTAGATTTGGGCATCTCCTCTTTTGGAGATATCAACTCAAACGTTTGAGGTTTTTCTTCAAATAAGGTTTTATCAGATACCATCTGTTCTAATGCTTCTGGCACAGCATCTGCAATTGTTTCAGTAATTTCAGCAACTTCGGGTGGTAATTGTTTAATGATTCTAATTGAACTGTCGAGTTCAGCTGTTTCAGGCTTCATTTTTTCCTGAGTAGGTTTTAGCGTTTGTGGAAACTTGTCTTGATTTTCATCTGTCAGTTTACAGGGTTGCTGAGTTTTAGTATCCGTTGGTCTGTCTGATGTTGGTACTTCAAGATCTAAGCAAGATTCTGTTCCAGTAAAATCATCTTCAAGATTTTCAATTTTCTTTTTTTCAACTGTTTTGTCATGATCTTTAACGATGATTTTACTTTTTCTTACTGCTTCTTCTTCCACTTCGTCTAGTTTCGTTTTGACCACTTTGTCGCCCTCCAAAAATTCAGTTTTAACTTCAGAGACTTTCACTTCATCAAACACTTCTCTTGCTTTAACTTCAACCACCTTCTTTTTAGTTGGTAATTCGCCAGTTTGAGTCAAAACAGTAGTTTCTGATTTTTCTACATGTAGTTGTGTAGGAATACTTTGTTTGGCTTGTACTAATGGCATTGCCTTTTTAAACTCTTCTAAACCAATATAATATTCTCCAGTTGTTTCAGAAACCACAAGGGGTGTTTTTTTTTCTAACGTTGATTTGACTGTTTCAATTAGTGGTTTGTCTAGTTTGAAAATTGTAGATATTTCTGTCAATTCTAATCCTTCAATTGGTTTCTCCACATATGCAGCTCTTTGTTCTTCTGGTTTGTCTGAAAAGAAACCAGTTGCCATTTCTGTAACTTCTGGTTTATCGAGAGTCGATTCGCGAAGTTCAGCTCTAGCTTTCTTTGGTTTTTCTGGAGCAAAATCTGTTGTCATTTCAGTGACTTCATGAGTTTCTAGAGAATCTTCCCGCTGTTTAGCTGTGGATTTTTTTGGTTTTTCTGGCGTAAATCCTGTTGCTATTTCAGTGATTTCAGATTTCTCCAAAGCTGTTTCTTTTCGCATTGCTCTTTCACGAATTGGTTTTTCAGGCAAAAAGTCACTAGCCATTTCCGTAACTTCAGGTTTCTCCAAAGACAACTCCCTACGTTTTGCTCGTTGTTTCTTTGGTTTATCGATTGAGAATTCAGCAGCCAATTCAGTTATTTCTGTTTTTTCTAATGACATTTCCCGTCGTTTAGCCCTCTGCTTCTTTGGCTTGTCAATTGAAAAGTCAGTGGTCATTTCCGTAACTTCAGATTTTTCTAATGGTACGTCTCGTTCCTGTGCTCGTTCCTTCAGTGGTTTGTCAACATCAAAAGCAGTTACAATTTCTGTGATTTCAGACTTTTCTAAAGGTATGTCTCTTTCTTGTGCGCGTTCTTTCAATAATTTTTCAACATCAAAAGCTGTTACAATTTCTGTGATTTCAGAAGTCTCTAAAGGTATGTCTCTTTCTTTTGCTTGTTCCTTCTGAGGTTTGTCGACATGAAACACAGTTGCAATTTCAGTCACCTCCGATTTTTCCAAATGAGCCTCTTTCTCTCGTGCTCTGTCTTTTTTGGGTTTATCAACATCAAATGCAACTGCAATTTCGGTAACTTCAGACTTTTGTAATGGAGTTCCTTTTTGTTTTGCTCTAATTTTCTTTGGTTTATCAATTCCAAACTCTGAGACAACTTCTGTTATTGCTGATTTCTGTAACACAGTTTCTCTCTGCTGGGCTCTATCTTTTTTTGGTTTATCAATATCAAATGCAGTTGCAATTTCTGTAACTTCAGACTTTTCTAATAGAGTACCTTTTTCTTTTGCTCTAACTTTCATAGGTTTATCCACTCCAAATACTGAAACAACTTCTGTTATTGCTGATTTCTGTAACACAGTTTCTCTCTGCTGGGCTCTATCTTCTTTCGGTTTATCAATATCAAATGCAGTTGCAATTTCAGTAACTTCTGATTTTTCTAATGGAGTTTCCTTCTGCTTTGCTCTATCTTTTTTCGGTTTCTCAATTGCAAACACAGTGGCCACTTCTGTAATTTCAGATTTTTCTAGTGGCATTTCTCTTCGTTGGGCTCTATCTTTCTTCGGTTTTTCTACTCTAAATGCCGTAGCAATTTCTGTAATCTCCGGTTGTTCTTGTGGCATATCTCGTTGTTGAGCTTGGTCTTCTTTTGGTTTCTCTACATCGAATCCCGGGGCCATTTCTGTGACATCTGATTTCTCCACAATAATTTCTCTATGAACAGCTCTTTCTATTTCTGGTTTCTCTTCTAGAAAAGCGGCAGCAACTTCTGTAACATCTGGCTTATCTAGTGGTGCTTCTCTTCGCACAGCTCTATCTTTTTTCGGTTTTTCAATTGCAAACACAGTGGCCACTTCTGTAATTTCAGGTTTTTCTAATGGGACTTCTTTATGCCTTGCTATGTCTTTCTTTGATTTATCAATATGAAAAGCAGATGCTATCTCCGTTACTTCGGACTTTTCTATCGGTATGTCTTTTTCTTTTGCTCGTTCCTTCAGTGGTTTTTCAACTTCAAAAGCAGTTACAATTTCTGTGATTTCAGGCCTTTCTAAAAATACGTCTCTTTCTTTTGCTCGTTCCTTCTGTGGTTTGTCAACATGAAACACAGTTGCAATCTCAGTCACCTCCGACTTTTCCGAACGAGTCTCTTTCTCTTGTGCTCTATCTTTTTTGGGTACATCAACATCAAATGAAACTGCAATTTCGGTAACTTCAGACTTTTCTAATGGAGTTTCTTTTTCTTTTGCTCTAACTTTCTTTGGTTTATCAACTCCAAACACTGAGACAACTTCCGTTATTTCTGACTTCTCTAACACAGTTTCTCTCTGCTGTCCTCTGTCTTCTTTCGGTTTATCAATATCAAATACAGTTGCAATTTCATAACGGGTCTTTTCTCTTCTGGTTTTGGGTGTCTTTGATTTTCTAGCCGTTATCTGTTCATCAAATAATTTTTCTTCTTCTACTGGACTCGCTCCATGTTCTTTTAATTCAGTTACTGTATCTTCAGTAATTGAAGTTATTTTCTCAGGCTCATTAACTTCAAGTGGCTGTTTTGCATCTTCATCATCAGGCTTGTGATGTTTTACATCATCTTCCCTCCTTGTTTGTTTGCTGTGAGCTTTCTTTGGTTTTTCTCCAAGTTTAGAAATTATTTTCTGAGAAACAAAAATATCTTCATCATCATGTTCCTTTTCAATAGTTTCTTCTGTAAATGGAGTTTGTGGTTTTTTAAATGGTTTATCATAAACTTCAATTTCAGCAGGTTTTTTGTGTTTTATTCTCGGTTTCTTTTTGTACTTTCCTTCAATTGCTTTGGCTTCCACTAGTGTAACAACATCATCATCATGTTTTTCCACTTCTTCAGGTTCGTCCATTTCCTTGACTGCTCTTCCATGAATTTCAGCTTCCTCAGGCACGCCTTCTTCATCAAAGTTTTCCTCTCTAACTAATTTTGGCTTTATTCTACGTTCAAAATCCTCTTCTGTGCCAATAGTTGTTTCCATTATTTTTCTCACTGGCTTGTTTTTTATGACTTTTACTTTTGTAATTGTTATTTGTTGACCATCTTGAGTTACAAACTGTTTGACAATTCTCTCTTTAGGTTTCAGCATCTCAGTTTTTTCTTCATGTTTTATTTCTTTTCTTGGTTTTTTGGGTATGGGCTTCAGACACACATCTTCAGGTCTCTCTGGTTTATATCTTATTCCTATGGGTTTCTGTACAAGTTTAGTTTCTTCAGGCGTTGTAGTTTCCTCTGTTCCTTCAAATCTGTCAGGCTCATCTTTTTTCCTTTCGGATGTTTGTCCTGGTTTTAATTCTTCAGGTTTCTTGAATGAACTGTCTTCAGGTTTCTTGACAGAACTGCCTTCAGGTTTCTTGGGTGCATCCTTACTCGAAATTTTCGCTTTCTCTAATTTATTAGGAGTGTATTGTTTGCGGTCTGTTTTTTCTATTTCTAGTTTAATCATCTTTTCTTCTCTTTCTTTTTTAGGTATGGGTTTCAGAAGAACATCCTCAGGTTTTTGAGGTTTTTCTGCACTTTTAGGCTTTTGTACAACTTTAGTTTCTTCAGACAACTTTGAAACACCCTCAATTGCTTGCTCTTCTTCAGAACTTAAATGTTTTGTCAATGTTTCTTCTTTTTCTGTAAGTTTCATTTCTTCTTTATCCGAAGGTTTTACTGCTTTTTCAGTAGGTTTCGTTTCTTCTTTTTCTATAGGTTTTTCTGTAACTTTGGGTTCTTCAAATGACTTCCTTTCTCCTTTTTTTACTAAATCATCTTTTGGTTTCTCCCTATCGGATTTCAATGAAATAATCTCGAGTTTTTCATGCTCGTCTTCCACACTCGTAGGTTTTCTTACTATTTTCGATTCTCTGACTTTTTTAGGTATCATTTCAACTGGGTACTCTTCAAAACTTTCCTGTTCGTCTTCAAAACTTAATTTAGTTTCTTCAGGTTTAGTTTTTTCTGCTTTCTCATCTATAGTGTCTCTTGATTTTTTAGGCACTTCATCAAATTTTTCTGACTCATCTTTAAGATCTTCAGGTTTCTCTCCTGATTTTATTACTTTAATTGTCTTGATCAACTTGCCATATTTTGTGGACTCGCCCTCTGCTAATTCTTCCTTACTTTGAGACTCACCTTTGTAAATTTCAATAATCGTTTCCCTTTCAGTTGTCTTGCTTTCTTCTGTCTTCTCTACTGAATCTTCCTTTGGTGCTTTCTTGGTAGGTTTTTCAGGTTTGACTTTCTCAACTTTTTGTAGGGGTTTTAATTCGTCAGGTTTAGCTACTGCATCTTTTGATTTCTTTGGTACGGGCTTTAATACAACTTCTTCAGCCTTTGCCGGTTTTTCTGTAAGTACACGATCGCCAACAGGTTTGTGTTCTCTGTCTTCAAAATCTTCATCAAATTTAGGTTCGAGGTTTACTTGCTCCAACAGCTGCTTCACCAACTCAGGCCTTGTCTCTACGATTCCAGATTCTAATGGCAAGTCATCAGACGTCTCCCACACATCAATTTCCGTTTTTTCCTTTCGATAATCTGTAATTTCAGCTTTTGTTGCTTCTTCTAAAAGTCTGTCTGGTTTTAAAGGTTTCCTAACTTTTGACTCATCAACAGAAGTCTCAGAACTATCTTCTCTAACAAAGCTTTCTTCTTTACTTACAATGTCATCAATAGAAGTGCCCTCATCATACCTAACTGGCAACTGCTCTGAACCCCTATCGCCTTTAGGTTTTATCACCTTTTGCTTTTTAACTTTCCTAACGTGTTCAATCTCTTTTTCAACTATTCCTTTCATTTGTAAAATATCACTCTTTTCTTCACTATGTACAATGTCATGTGTTAGGGTATCTGTTGTTGTTTGTTCTACTGTTTGCGTGGCAGCTTCTGTAATAACAGTATCAACGTGTAAACATGTATTTTTACTTACCATACAGAACCTTATGTGGATGCAGTAGTGTAAAATAGCATTTTGTAAAATAGAAAGAAGAAAGATGGCAGTGTTGTGTTACTGGTATCTAGATATTACTACACTGTTCTAATTTTCCTATGTATAATGAGCATTGTAAACTTGTAATATGTAATAGTTATGAATATAAAAAAAGAAACCTATTGCATGTGCCTACGGAAAGTGTATTATGAGCATTTGGTATCAGCTGATAGAAAGAAATAAGAGTTGTACTTAAGTTACATTAATAAGAAAGATAGAAAATTAGGCATGAAAATGAAAAATAGCAGAGTTGTGAATATGATGACAAGTTGTTGTAAGTGGACAGATATTAAACATATAACTGTTATTTACTTTGTACTTCAATCGAAATTATGGCAATTCAAACAGCTTGAAAATGTCATATTGCGTTACATTTTCGTTTGTATACTCTACTAAAAATGCGAGTTGTAATGGCGTAAAATAAAATTTGTTGCGTGTTAGAGATTTTGTTTACAATGTATATGTTAAAAACACATTGAGCTTGTTTTGTGAGTGTTGCGAGAAGCCTTTGATTTCAAAGAAACGTTATTTTGTTACATACTACATTTTTTGTAAAAAAAAAAATATTTGATTAAGTGTTTACAATCTAATCAACAGATCATTTTATGTATAGGAAACACAGACAAGACAAAACAACAGAAGATACATGTACATGAGAGAAGAAACAGAAAAGCAGTTATAAAAGTGTTATAAAAAATATATAAAAAAATATTAATTTGTGAATGATAAATGTCAGCGTCATTTATAATGAAGTGTTAGATATCACACAATACTGTCTTGTGTCTTGAAGTG
The DNA here is from genome assembly GCA_034686365.1 of Pachymerium ferrugineum. Lineage (NCBI taxonomy): Eukaryota > Metazoa > Arthropoda > Chilopoda > Geophilomorpha > Geophilidae > Pachymerium > Pachymerium ferrugineum. The sequence goes on along the minus strand of JAQGAS010000856.1, from coordinate 22,561 downwards.
GTTATACACAAATCAGTATTTTTTTGTTAAATTATAAGCAGATGAAGGTTAATGTTTAAAATGTTGTCGCAATGCTGTAAAAAAAAGCTGCGAGTAATTATGAAGTTTAATGAATCCCCAAACTCCTGTAAAAGAGTGGGTGTAACTTGTTGTATTATTAGTGAACATGCTTTTAAAAAAATCCAGAGGAGCCAAGCGAAAATGTGACATTGTACATTAATACTGTAGCATTGTATACCTGTTTCTAGCTCCTCTGTCACCTTCGGCTTAATTTTCTTCTGGGTTCGAATTTCTGTGTATGAAATAAAACAAAAATTGTTGAATTGGATGCACATACAAAAAATTGATATGAACAAAATGTTCCTGTAAGGAATAAACATATAATGGAATGTTTACATAATTTTGTGAAATGTAAAATTTGCCAAATAAAGGGTTTTTTTTGTCAACTAAAGTATTTTCTCTAAATTTTCCATAAATTTGTGCCAATTAAATTTTTTTCTGAAATTGAAAAATTATTAATATCAATCCTTCCAATAGGTTCTGGAAAAATAACCATTTTATTAAATAGAGATTTCATGCAGTCATAATGGCGTTCAAAAACGCACAGATTATCACCAAATTATAAGAGGGTAATAACTGAAATTATCAAATTTTTCAAATCTAATGTTCAATAATTTTCTAATCATAAATTGTATTCGATAATAGTATTTAGATTTATAAAAATCTGACCTTTGACTTGAACCTCAGTACCCAAAGCTTGAGCATAGGCCAATGCTTCCAGCACCACTTCACGAGCCACTTGTTCTCGAACCTTTGTTTTGACTACTTCTCCAAGACCTATACCAGTCTCAATTTCTTCCACCTGTAAAAATTACATTTAAAAAAATCAAATGTTCAGTTTATATTAATTAAAAAAGTTACTTCAGCAGTTCGTTTTGTATCAGTCAGTGCGACCTTCGCTTTTTTACTTCCAGGAACTTCATGCGCGCCAAACTCTTCAGCAGTCAATCCAGTATTTACCTCTGTAATCGCGACATGTTCTCTAGAGGTAACTTGCGATTTTGCTGTCACTTCAAACGGGGATTGACCAGGAACAAAAACTGTCGGTTTTTGTTCGGACATGACTTCAGATACTGCAATAGATTCAATGGAAATAACATTCACGTCCGCTCTTGTCTCTTTAGGGCGTGGTGCGGGTCCTAACTCCTGTGTCTCACTGTGAGTTCTTGCTTCGTATATAGTCAATGGACTCTTCATTGAAACACGGCGCTGAGCAGTTGTCATTCCTGGCAACTCCCCAGCTTTAAATTCTTCCGGTTTCACTTCAGATGACACTTCCGACACGACCATCGACTCTTGAGTAGACAATTTCCATTTCGCCATTATTTCACCAGGTAATTGTCCAGGAGCAAACTGCCCAGGCAGTTCCTCAGACTCAACTTCTTCTATCATCAAAGTTTTCTGTGGTGAGACGCGCAGGCTAGCTTGAGTGCCCTTTGGTCTTTCTTCAGCTACAAACTCGCTTGTCTTTTGACTAGTAACAACTTCAGCCACCGTAATTGATTCTTCAGCCGACATTTTTCTCTTAGCTTGAATCTGGCCTGGAACTTGCCCCGGTTTAAAATGCTCTGTGGCATCTTCAGCAGCGATTTCTTGCACTGTGAGTGATTTTTGAGATAAAACTTTCATTTCTGCAGTAACTTGACCTGGTATCTCTCCAGGTAAAAATTCCTTTGGTAAAACCTCTGAAGAAACTTCAGACACAGCTAAACCTTCTTGAGATATTATTGTGTACCGAGTTGAAACTTGACCTGGTAATTCACCCGCCTTAAATACTTCTGGATGATAATCAGGTGTAACTTCTTGCACAGACAGAGATTCTCTAGTAGATATTTTCACCCTTGCGTTTATCTGTCCAGGAACCTCGCCTGGCTTGAATTCACCTGGTTTCACCTCTGAAGTCGTTTCAGAAACAGATATTGATTCAGTAGGGATTAAGCCAAGCTCAGCAGTGCGTGATTTAGGTGTTGGTGTAGCATCAAAGTCTTCGGTATGAGTGTATCTTGTAGTTTCAGAGATTGTTAAAGACTCTTTGGTGGAAACAGAACTTTTTGCTGTGACTTGACCTGGAACTTCACCAGCTTTAAATTCACCAGGCCGATCTTCAGGTTTTACTTCTGATACAATCATACTCTCTTGAGTAGATAATTTCCATCTAGCTTGTTGTTGGCCTGGAAGTTCTCCTGGTTTGAAGTCACCTGGATGAATTGCAGCGGTCACTTCTTCAATTGCAATTGATTTCTGTGGAGACATTCTCGAACTGGCTTTTACTTGTCCGGGTATTTCTCCAGCAGCAAACTCTCCAGATTTTTCGGAGGTGATAACTTGAGAAACCAGTAGATTAGTTTCTGTTGATACACGTCTTTTAGCTTGAACTTGACCAGGTATTTGCCCCTTTTCAAATTTTCCAGCAGCTACTTCAGATACAACTTCTTCGATGGTCAATGACTTTTGTGGAGACATTCTTCCTTTTGCAGTAACTTGTCCAGGGACCTCACCAGGTAAGAAATCTTTTGGTTTATCTTCTGTAGTCACTTCAGATACCAGGAGAGATTCACGAGTGGAGACTGAGTATTTAGCATGAACCTGACCAGGTACCTCTCCAGCTTTGAATTCTCCAGGTTTGGTTTCCGGTGTAACTTCGGCTACCGTAAGAGATTCAACAGGTACTACACCAACATCAGCTGTTCTAGACTTAGGTACTGGAGTTGGCCCAAAATCCTCTGTATGGATACTTGATGTTGCTTCAGTTATTGAGAGAGATTCTTTAGTTGAAACTGTAGTTTTTGCTTTAACTTGACCAGGCACTTCACCAGCTTTGAAGTCACCAGGATGGTCTTCTGGTTGCACTTCTGCAACAACCATCGATTCTTGCGTTGAGAGTTTCCACTTGGCTTGAACTTGACCAGGAATTTCTCCAGCTTTGAATTCTCCAGCATGAATTGATGAGGAAATTTCTTCAACAGTTAAACTCTTTTCAGGTGACAAACGAGGTCTTGCGGTCACTTGACCAGGAACTTCTCCCGCCTGAAATTCTTCAGATTTTTGTGATGAAACTACTTCAGCGACTGTTAAAGATTCTTCAGTCGACAATTTCCTTTTAGCTTGTACCTGCCCAGGTACTTGACCCTTTTCAAATTTTCCAGCAGCTACTTCAGATATAACTTCTTCAATAGTCAATGACTTTTGTGGAGATACTCTTCCCCTTGCAGTTACTTGACCAGGTACCTCACCAGGAAGGAACTCTTTCGGTTTGTCTTCAGATGTGACTTCAGACACCAAGAGAGATTCACGCGTAGAGACTGAATATTTTGCATGAACCTGACCAGGTACCTCTCCTGCTTTGAATACACCAGGAGTAACTTCTGGTGTCACTTCTGAAATTGATATTGGTTCTGTTGGAATCAATGCCAGTTCAGCAGTTCGTGGTTTGGGTGTTGGTGTTGTATCAAACTCTTCTGTGTGAACACTTGAGGTCGCTTCTGACACTGACAATGATTCTTTAGTTGAAATTGTAGATTTTGCTTTTACCTGACCTGGAACTTCACCAGCTTTAAATTCGCCTGGATGGTCTTCTGGTTGCACTTGTGCAACAACCATCGATTCTCTAGTGGAAATTCGCCATTTTGCTTGAACTTGACCTGGGATTTCACCAGCTTTGAATTCGCCAGCATGGATAGAAGAAGCAATTTCTTCAACTGTCAAACTTTTCTCTGGAGAAATGCGAGGTTTTGCAATCACTTGTCCAGGAACTTCACCAGCTTGAAACTCTTCAGATTTTTGAGTTGAAACTATTTCAGAGACTGTTAAAGACTCTTCTGTTGACAACTTTCTTTTTGCTTGAACTTGACCAGGTACTTGACCCTTTTCAAATTTCCCAGCAGCAACTTCAGATATAACTTCCTCGACAGTCAATGATTTTTGAGGGGATACTCTTCCACGTGCAGTAACTTGACCAGGTACCTCACCAGCTTGAAATTCTTTTGGTTTATCTTCAGGCGTAACTTCTGATACTAACAAAGATTCTCTCGTAGACACTGAAAATTTCGCCTGAACTTGACCTGGAATTTCACCAGCTTTAAATTCACCAGGTCTGTCTTCTGGTTTTACTTCAGACACAATCATTGATTCTTGTGTTGAAAGTTTCCACTTGGCTTGCATTTGTCCTGGAAGTTCCCCTGCTTTAAATTCACCTGCATGAATTGAAGCAGCAATTTCTTCTACAGTTAAACCTTTTTCAGGTGATAAACGCGGCTTAGCAGTAACTTGACCAGGAATTTCTCCAGCAGCAAATTCTTCTGACTTAATCGCTGAAACAACTTCAGAAGTAGTCAATGATTCTTCAGTTGACAATCTTCTTTTGGCTTGTACCTGACCAGGTATTTCACCTTTCTCAAATTTTCCAGTTGCTATTTCTGAAGTAATTTCTTCTACTGTCATTGTTCTTTGTGGTGACAATTTCACACGAGCAACTACTTGACCTGGTACTTCCCCAGCAAGAAATTCTTTAGGTTTAACTTCACTTGATATTTCCGTTATTGAAATACTCTCGTGTGTTGAAACTGACATTTTTGCAGAAATTTGCCCTGGAATCTCACCAGCTTTAAACACCCCAGGTTGAACTTCAGGAGTAATTTGAGCAATAGTTATGGAATCTTGTGTTGGTATTTGTACTCTTGCAGTGACTTGACCAGGTACTTCACCTGCTAAAAACTCACCAGGTTTTGCTTCTGAAATAACTTCTTGTACAGTTATGTGTTTTTGTGTCAATGCAGAAACTTTTGCAGTTTTTTGTCCTGGTATTTCACCAGCTTTAAATGTTGAAGATGTATGTTCTGTTCTTACTTCTTGCACAGTGATTGAATCTTGGGTAGGAAACTGCACTCGTGCAGTTACTTGGCCAGGAACTTCTCCCGCTTGAAAAGTTCCTTCTTTATGACGTATAGACACTTCTTCAATGGTGACAGATTCTTTTGTCGGCATTCTGACAAAAGCTTTAGTTCTTCCAGGGATTTCACCTGCCTTAAATGTGCCGTGTTCACTTTCAGGAGTGATCTCAGCTATTGAAATTGATTCTCTTGGGGACATGTACATTTTTGCTTGCACTTGACCAGGGATTTCCCCTGCATAGAACTCTTTTGCTTTCCCTTCAGCAGCAATTTCTGATATTGTAACAGATTCTCTCATTTGATGTACTTTTGTAGAAGCAGTTACTTGTCCTGGCACTTGCCCTGCTTGAAATTCATCAGCAGTAATTTCAGGAGTAAATTGTGCAATGCTTACTGAGTGCAACTCAGTAACTTTCTTTTTTGCTCGTGCTTTATAAGGAATTTCTTCAGGAGATAGTTCTCGTGTTTTAGCTTCAATTGCTACTTCTTCAACTCTAACAGACTCTTGCACATCCATGCTTATCCCTGCTATTTCCTGCCCTGGAATTTCACCAGGTTGAAACTGGCCATGCACATCGTCAGTTGTGACTTCAGATACTTCTAAAGATTGTTGAGTTATTATTTTCTTTTTGGCTTTTACTTTACCAGGAATTTCTCCTGGTTTGAAATGTTCAGGTGTAATTTCAGAAGTCACTTGCACAACTTCAACTGATTCTTGTGGCAAAAGACGTTTCTTTGCTTTAACTTTTTCAGTTTTTTCTCTTACAAACCTTTCTTCAGAAGTCATTTCAGTTATTTCCGATACTTCAACAGATTCTTGCGGTAGAATTCTCCTTTTAGCAATCGCTTTTCCAGGTGTTTCACCAGCAACAAATTCACCGTGAGTAACACTAGTAGAAACTTCAGACACTTCTAACGACTCTTGAGTAATCAGTTGGCTTTTAGCTTTTGCATGTCCTGTTGTTTCTTCAGTTCGGAATTCTTTAGATGTCATTCCAGTTGTTACTTCTGACACTTCAAGTGATTCTTGTGGAATCATTCTTCTCTTTGCCTTTGCTTTCCCTGGTGTTTCACCTTTTGCAAATTCGTCAGGATAAGTTTCAAGGGCAACTTCAGAAACTTCAACACTTTCTTGAGGAATAACCTGTTTCTTTGCTTTGGCAGTTGTTGGTTTTTCTTCCAAATACAACTCTCCATGTGTTAAGCCAGTTTCAACTTCAGTCATTTCAACTGATTCAGATGTTGTAATTCTTTTCTTTGCTCTTACTTTTCCAGGTGCTTCTCCCTTTTCAAATTTTCCAGTTGTAATTTCTGATGTCACTTCTGATATTTCCACAGACTCTTGAGGTATTACTTGCTTCTTGGCTCTTTCTAGTCCAGGCAAGTCTTCTGCATAAAATTCAGTGTGTGTTTGTCCAGTTTCAATTTGAGAAATCTCAAGGGATTCTTGAATCGTAATTCTTTTCTTAGCTTTAGCCTTGCCTGGTAATTCACCAGGTTGAAATTCTTCAGGGAACATTTCAGGTGCAATCTCAGCCACTTCTAAAGATTCTTGGGGCAATATCTTGCCTCTAGCTTTCACTTGGCCAGGGGTTTCACCTGAGACAAACTCAGGAACAGAGTCTTCTGGAGCAATTTCAGAAACCATATAACTCTCCCTAGTCGTAACTTTAGGTTGCGCGCGCTTTCTTACAATTTTTTCATGTATAATTTCAACAGGTAATTGATCTACAGGAATTTCAGACACTTCAAAAGATTCTTGCACATCCAATCGTTTCTTAGCTTTTGCGAGTTCTGTCGTGAATGGCTCCATTTCTTCTGTCATTTGCTCACCATTTGCAATCATCTCTTGCCTTCCCAATTCTATCTGTCTCAATTCAATCATTCTTTGAGTTGTGATTCTTCTCCTGATTTCCTCTTCTTCTTCTTCTTCTTCCTCAGGCTTCTTTATGAACTCGACTCTTCTTTCAGTAACAACTCTTCTCCTTGTGACTTCTACATCTTCTTTTTTCTTTGGTTTCGTCTTTTTTGGTATTGTTTTCTTAGTTGTCACCTCAATCTCTTTTTTTGTTACTTCAGGTGCTTCGTGTTTCATTACCACAGTAACACCTGTTACCCTTCTTGTAATTTCTTCAGTAACTTGTGGTCCTGGCTTTGGCCTTTCAGGTTGCATTGTAATTTGCATTTCTTTTCGTTTTCTTAAAACCATTTCAGCTGTTGACACTTCGGTTTCTTCTGGTTTTTCCTCGGGTAGCTCTGTTATTTCCAACTCGGCTGTTGTTATTTGTGGCCTTTCTACTTCAATTACTTTCGTTATAGTTTCTCTAGCCCTTCGTTTTAAATCGAATTCAGCAGTGGAAATCTGGTCCGGTTTAGGTTGTGGAAACTCGATTTCTTGAACAACAGGAGCCAATTCGATTTCTTTGGTAACTTTCTCTAAAGTCTCAATTTCTTGAACTTCTCGTTCAAACCTTCTTATCAAATCAAGTTCTTCAACTATAATTTCTTGATATCTCTGTTGAAGATATTCAATTTCCATTGTGGTTTCTTCATGTCTCATGTGTTTAACTATCTCCATTTCAACAACAGTTTTTTCATCTCGTTTCATTTGAATCAGATCGACTGTGGATCGTCGTCTTCTACGCAGTAATTCAAGTTGCATATACCTTTTTTCTTCTTCAGTGCCAACAAACTCAATTTCTTGTCTCAAAGGTTCCCTTTCTTCCGGTTCTCGTTGCCTTTGAGTAATCATCATTTGTAGAGTTGAAATTTTTCTTCTTTCTTCTTCTGTCATTTCTATAGTCGTCACTTGTGGTTGAGGTTTTCTCATCATTCTTGATAACGCTTGCATTACATCAATTTGCGCTTGTCTTTTGTCTTGATCTGTAAACTGTCTAGGTTCTGGTCCTCGGGTTGGGTAGAAACTAGATACTGTTGTCATTGGGTAAGAAACAGGTAAAAGGGGTTGTTCTGGCTTTGGTTGTTCAGGAGCTTCTTCTACTGGTTTCTTCCATGTTTTTCTTTTTTGTTCAAAAGAAATTTCACGGGTCGTCTTCTTTGGTTTTTCTGGCTCTCTCGGGCCTGGTCCTTCTGGTGTGAATTTCATTTCAACGTGTTTTTTCCTGGCTAAAGTTACAGTTTTCTCAGAAGTGACTGTTTCTTCTAAATCTTCCTCTTGAACTTTCTTTCTTCTAATTTTTCTGATAGTTTTTGGTTCCAATTTTTCGTGTTTTTGAATGAGAAGTTTCTTTTCTGTTCTATATAACTCTTCAATTTCAGTATCAGTTAATTCTGTAATAAATAAAAATAAAATTACTTTTAAATTAAACTGTTAAAATGTCGACTTTACCTTCAACAGTCATGTAGCATCTAGTAATAACTGTTCCATACACATTCGTAGCTCTACAGATGTATTCACCAGCATCTTCCAAGAAAATTTCACGAATCGTGAGCGTTGATTTATTATTTTCGTATTTCATATCAAAATCAGTAGACGGTTTCACTTCTCTCGAATTTATAAACCACTTCAGTTTCGGTTTTGGTTGTCCAGTGACAATACAATTAAGGGTAACTTTTTCTCCTTCTTTTACCGTTTTATCTATTAAATTTTCTTCAAAAATAGGTCGTTGTGGTTTATGGCTGACATCTAAAATAATTTTATTATTTTACCATTTGATTTCGTTTGATACTTACTGAGTAGGTTATTTCGTGCTGGAATCGCATGCTGGAAATCTAATTACAGTTAGTACAAGCGTATCTAACACTTTTTAACATTCAAAACAAGATTATATACAAGGTAATGTGTTCGGCGAGTGTAGTGTAGTGTAGTTGGGTAAAGTCAAGTAAGGGCAAGGTAAATATCTCAATTCTCCTCAGACAACATATATTTCTATCGACTCGTGCAGTTTGACCACAAAAAAAATAGATTGTAATCAAATTTAACGAAAATTAGAAAGAAAAACCTAAAAACACCAATGCGAATTGGAACAGAACCCAAATGCTTCAAGCAATAACGCACAAAACATGCCTGTCTAATACTTTGATATTTCAACCCAAAAACAAATGATATACTTCAAGCAAAATACAAATTTCACGCTTCAATAATTATTTCAAATAATACACACAGCATGCCTATCAAATATTTTGATATTTCAACCCAAAACAAATGCTAACCTTCAAGCAAAATACAAATATCACGCTTCAAGAATTGTTTCAAATAACGCACAAAACACGCCTGACAAATACTTCGATATTTCAACTTAAGACATGTTAAACTATGTAAACTCTAATCAGTTTCTTTTTTAGATTAGCCAACATTAGTAAAAAGGTCACACTTTTAAAAATTCAGCACATCGTGCAAATAAATAAAAATTCTTCCTACCTTTCACTGTCGGTTTTTCAAGTGGTTGCGGTTTTGATATCAACAGCGGTTTTTCTGGTTCTGTAAATATTATTTAAACGTTTAGATCTCATAATATTAAAATAATGCTGAACCTAACAGAAATATTTAATAAAATTGTGATTATTAAGTGCGCCGTTAACAGTTTTATACTTAGATCTTAATTTAATCACCCCAGTATATGTTCAGTGCGCTACCTAATATTTCTTGAGTCACCTTTTTCGCATGCTATTCTCATGTAGTCGATTCGGCGGTACCATATTTTTTTTCGAAACTGGGATTGGCATTGTATTTAACACTGTGATGTAAAGTTTGCGAACACACTTTGTTAACTCGTTCGATAGATAAACGGTTTTCCACAGTCGGAGTTTCACCTCCATGACTGAAGACTAAGACTTTTGCACCGTGCTGGTGCTAGCAATGGAGCCCATTGTAATGACGTTGGACTTCCGCCCCGATCGTGCTCATCAGTCAGTTCTAAAGTTCTAATCCAATCCTCAATAAATACACATCTCAAGTTTACTCTTGTCCAACAATTCTTTCCATTGTACAATCAACATTGTGGGAAACCCTTCCATTACGCATCTAACCTTGTCTTGTGGGTAGTTACGCCATTCAACAAGTACAAACACGTTACACTTTACACTTTTGATGTTGTCGCGCTATCTAGTGTCACTTTATTTTTTGACGTAACAAAATCTCATTAGCCTGTGCTAAATGACGGTAAGAGTGATAAAATATTACGTAAAATTTATGATGTCATTCCACATAATACGGTAACTTTCTTTTACTTAGATGGTTCGATAATAAACATTTTTACTAGCAAATTATCGACCACAAATCCGCAGCTATGTAAAATATCCATTTTAAGGTCAGCCTCCGTTTCATTACGATTATAGGTTTTAGTTAACACAGGATCATGCATTATGTAAACAATTCATGCCACAACTACACGATTGGAATCATGCGACAAATTTTTTTTATTTTGGTTAAGAATTTATTAAAATACATCACACATAACACACATAATGTACCTTTAACAGTCACAGTACACTTAGTAATGGCAAATCCGTATACATTTGTAGCTTTACAAATATATTCTCCCGTATCTTCTGGGAAAATCTCCCGGATAGTAAGCGTAGGTTTATTGCCCTCATGTTTAGCATCAAAGTCAGGCGAAGGTTTAATCTCTCGCGAATTAATAAACCATTGAGTAATTGGTTTAGGATGTCCAGTAACCACACATTCCAAAGGAACCTTTTCACCTTCAGTAACTATTTTATCAGTTAAAGGTTTCTCAAAAATTGGCGGCTGCGGTTTGGGCCCAACATCTACAAAATTAGCAAATACAGTAATCCAATCTTGCAAAATAATTAATTTGTGTTTATTACCTTCAAGAGTTACTGTGCATTTAGTAACTGCAGTTCCATACGGATTGGTAGCTTTGCAGATGTATTCGCCAGTATCTTTAGGCAGCATCTTTCGGACTGTGAAAGCCGGTTTATCATCATCGTGTCTAATTTCAAACTCGGGTGATGGCTTGATCTCTCTCGAGTTTATAAACCACTGTACAGTTGGTTTAGGATTCCCAGTAACAGTGCATTTCAAAGGAACTATGTCACCAGGTTTAACTTTCTTGTCTGTTAATGGCTGTACAAAAACAGGTGGTTGTTTTGGTGCCACATCTATAAATAAAATGATTTAAATTTGTTTAATTATATAGTTCTGAATAAATGAATTTTACCTTCCAGAGTAACAAAACACTGTGACACAGCAGTGCCATAAGGATTTGTAGCTTTGCAAATATATTCTCCAGTTTCTTTTGGAGTTATCTTTTTAGTTGTAAGAGTTGGTTTGTCATCTTCGTGTTTAATTTCAAACTCTGGAGATTGTTTCACTTCTCTTGAATTGATGAACCATTGAACAGTGGGTTTAGGGTGACCAATTACGGTGCACTCCAATGGAACATTGTCACCTTCTTTCACCTTTTTATCCGTCAATGGTTTTGTTATAAGTGGTGGCTGAGGTTTGGGTCCTACGTCTAAAAAAGTTAATTCGGATTATAAGATAAAATATGTACCAAAACATAAACTTCTACACGTAATACCTTCTAAAGTGACAGTGCATTTCGTTATTGCAGTTCCATACAGATTCGTAGCTTTGCAAACATATTCTCCTAAATCTTTAGGCAGCAGCTTCCGGACTGTGAAAATTGGTTTGTCACCATCGTGTTTGATTTCAAACTCTGGTGATGGTTTGATTTCTCTTGAATTTATAAACCATTGAACAGTTGGTTTTGGATGTCCAATTACAGTGCATTTCAAAGGAACAGTGTCTCCTGGTTTGACTTTCTGGTCAGTCAACGGCTGTACAAAAACTGGTTGTTGCTTTGGAGTATCATCTGGAATTTAAACAGTTGTAATTGGTGAAGATTGATGTTAACTTGAGTCATTTACCTTCAACAGTAACAAAACACTGTGAAACTGCAGTGCCATAAGGATTTGTTGCCTTGCAAATATATTCTCCAGTCTCTTTTGGAGAGACTTTCTTAGCTGTAAGAGTTGGTTTGTCATCCTCGTGTTTAATTTCAAACTCTGGTGATGGTTTGATTTCTCTTGAGTTGATGAACCATTGAACAGTTGGTTTTGGATGTCCAATTACAGTGCATTTCAAAGGAACTGTGTCCCCTGGTTTTACTTTCTGATCAGTCAATGGCTGAACAAACAGAGGTGGTTGTTTTGGAACAACATCTGGAATTAAAATAGTTGTAATCTGTGAAATGATTGAGTTAGTAGGAGTTATTTACCTTCAACTGTAACAAAACACTGTGAAATTGCAGTGCCATAAGGATTTGTTGCCTTGCAAATATATTCTCCGGTCTCTTTTGGAGTGACTTTCTTAGCTGTAAGAGTTGGTTTGTCATCCTCGTGTTTAATTTCAAACTCTGGTGATGGTTTGATTTCTCTTGAGTTGATGAACCATTGAACAGTTGGTTTAGGGTATCCAATGACAATGCATTCCAGTGGGACAGTGTCACCTTCTTTGACCCTCTTATCAGTTAACGGTTTTGTTATTAGTGGTGGTTGAGGTTTGGGTCCAACATCTGCAGAAAATTTAATTGTAATATATTGTTTCTTTAATACAAAATGAGTGGATTACCTTCAACAGTCACTGTGCACTTAGAAATTGCCATTCCATAAGGATTTGTAGCTCTGCAAACATACTCTCCTGTGTCTTTAGGAAGAAATTTCTTTACTGTGAACGTTGGTTTATCATCCTCATATGTCAACTCAAAATCTGGTGAAGGTTTCACTTCTCTGGAGTTGATGTACCATTGCACAGATGGTTTGGGTTGTCCAGTAAGAACACATTCAAGAGGAACTTTTTCACCTTCTTTGACTGTCTTATCAGTCAAAGGCTTTTCAAATATTGGAGGTTGTGGTTTGGGACCTAAATGTATTGACTGTTTATACAAGTAATAAAGGGTTTTGTTAATTATATTACCTTCAAGATATACAATACACTTTGAAACTGCAGTTCCATAAGGATTTGTAGCTTTGCAGATGTATTCACCGGTGTCTTTTGGAAGAGTTCTCTTAACTGTGAACGTAGGTTTGTCATTTTCATGCTTTATTTCAAACTCTGGTGTTGGTTTAATTTCTCTTGAATTTATAAACCATTGAACAGTTGGTTTGGGATGTCCAATCACAACACACTCTAATGGCAAGGTTTCACCTTCTTTGACCTTTTTGTCTGTCAATGGCTGTACAAAAACAGGTGGTTGTTTCGGTTTTATATCTAAGAAACAGAAACCATTAATTTTGTACTGAAAGAAAGGTTTTGAGGTCGTAAATACCTTCAAGAGTTACTGTGCATCTCGAAATAGCAGTTCCATACGGATTTGTTGCTTTGCAAACATATTCACCTGTATCTTTAGGATAGACTTTACGAACTGTTAAACTAGGCTTATTATCTTGATGTGTAATTTCGTAATCTGGGGATGGTTTCACTTCTCTTGAATTGATAAACCATTGCACAGTCGGTTTTGGGTGACCGGTAACTACACAATCATGAGGAAGTTTCTCGCCTTCTTTGACTTTCTTGTCTGTTAGAGGCTTTTCAAATATTGGTGGTTGTGGTCTTGGAGCACCTGAAGGAAGTGAATCAATTTTGAACTTCTTATTCTTACAGAATAAGAAATAAATGATAACAAACCTTCAAGAGTGACAAAGCACTGCGATACTGAACTGCCATAAGGGTTCGTTGCCTTGCAAATATACTCTCCAGTGTCTTTAGGAAGAATCTTCTGAACTGTAAATGTTGGTTTATCGTCTTCGTGTTTGATTACAAACTCCGGGGATGGTTTAATTTCTCTTGAATTGATGAACCATTGCACTGTTGGTTTGGGATATCCAGTTACAACTGCCTCTAATGGAACTTTTTCTCCTTCTTTTACTTTCTTGTCAGTTAAAGGTTGTAAAAATGTTGGTGGTTTTGGCTTCTGAGTAATATCTGAAGAAAATAGTTACATTTAGTTTGTAAATATTTTGAATTAATTTAAGTAAAAACCTTCAGTAGTGAGGTAACACTTTGTGATGGCAGTTCCATACACGTTTGTAGCTTTACAGATGTATTCGCCAGTTGTCTCGCGAGTAACTTTTCTTATTGTTACAGTTGGTTTATTGTCTTCGTATGAGATTTCAATAATAGGAGATGGTTTCAGTTCTCTGGAGTTTATGTACCAATGTACTACTGGTTTGGGCTCGCCAGAAACGACACACTGAAGAGTGACAGTTTCGTCTTCTTTGGTTTTCTTGTCAGTTAAAGGTTTTTCAAAAATGGGTGCTATTAGATAAATTTATGATATTAGTAATGAAATTCACTGGAAAAATACAAAATGTAGGAAAATTTTACCTGACGAAATTGGCTTCTCGTCTGATTCTGGTTTTGATGGCAGCACACCTTTCGGGGGTCCTAAGGAGACCACACATTTTACATTAGTTTTTATTTCTTATTGAGCAAAATTTTCTACCGTTCACTATCAATGGTAAATTAAGAGCTTCATTGACAGTGCACAGAGAAATACACAAAACATAAACTCTGTCCAACTCATTTTCTAATTTTTAACCAATCTAAATTGTTTATAAGAATTGGACACCGTTTACTACAATTTGCTACAAAACAAATGAAAATCCAAATCATACAATCACTCATTCACTCAACAGCTGAACCCAAATGAAAATAAATGACAGATGAAAAAACATCTGTGGGACAACTGATAAATATCATGAAGGATGGTAAATTTCATGAAAAACATTGTATGATAAAATGAGGTAAAACAAATTTAAAATAAACAAGAAAAAAAAACCTGTAAACTTCAATAAAAGCAAAAGATATTAAAAAATTGACTAGTAAAAACACTCTCAGCAGAAGAAGAAAAACTTTCCAAACATTAATAAACAACTACAAAAGTAAAAATCTTAAATCAAAAATTACTTCTATAACAAACTTGACTGGTCTGCTACTAGAAAAAAAGAAATTGCTATGTTTTTTAAGGCAGTAAATTATTAGCTTGACATCTCTTCTTCAGATTCTGTCTTGTCCTCTTCCATATCTGAGTCAACTATTGTGTCATCATCACGCGACTCTTCATCTATTGACCCGCATGCAGAAGCTATTTCATCATCTTGCACATACATGTAAGCTATAATGATAGTGTAAATAAAAAAACTTGAAATAAAATTTTACTTTCATTTCTTACATTCAACTGTAAGTCTTGCTGAATTAGATGTTGCTTCTCCCAAACTATTTTCAGCTTTGCAAGTGTATACTCCTGCATCCTGTGGGTATACTTCTAAAATCTGCAAAGTACATTTACCATCAGCTGGATCTATTGATGTCAGTAGTTCTTTGTGTGGGTGAACTGGTTGGTCATTTTTGAACCATGTGATGGTTGGAAAGGGCCTGGCTAATACCTATAAATTGAAAAAATGTTTCCCAACAATTTTTTCGTTTTCTTAAGTGAAATTACTTACTGTACAACTAAAGTTCACTTCTTCTCCATCCATTACATGAACGTTGTTCAAATTAGATACGAATTTTGGCGGCGCTGGTTCATCCAGCAATTTTTCCACTCGAAGTTTGCCTTTTGTATTTGACATTCCAGCTGCATTTCTTGCAATGCATCTGTATTCTCCAGCATCTGAGTCGAGCATTTCGGAAATGACAAGTGTAGAACGATTGCCATCTGTTGTGATTTGAATATTCTGTCCATTTTCTAATGGTTTCCCTCCCTTTTGCCATTTGAAAGTGGCAACTGGCACCGCGCTCACTTCAACGTCCAGCATTGCTGCTTCTTTGAATGGTATTACCTGTACATGAATCAGATAGTTAATTCATCGATTATTTTTAAAAAGTTTAAATCTCATACTTGATCTGTCAATTCTTTTATAAATTCAGGTTTCTTTCTTTCTTCTGGTTCAATCCCTAAAATATCATCAATAAAATTATAGTTCGACAAGAAAATACAACTGAACTGACACGCACCTATAATTTCGACATTTCCAACCGATGAGACCGTTCCCGCATTGTTTTTAATTCTTGCTTCGTATTTACCACCATCTTCTTGAGTCAAGTTGGAAATCAATAATGTAGAAAATGAGTCAGTTACAGCAATTTTGTGTTTATTAGATGCCTTAATAGGTTTGCCCATTTGTGTCCTAAAATTAAAACACGTTAGGTGTTAAACAATTTCAACCAATAAAACGATTCACCATTCAACGATCGATGGCGGCATTCCCTCAAATTCAACTCGAAGTTCCAAATTTCCTTTCTCATTACCTTTGGATGATCCTATATGTCTTGTGATTTTCGGTGGGATTTTAATGTCTTTTTCTTCGACCACCACCATCTCACCTAAAAAATATCAATATTTAATCATTCTTCCATTTTTTGCACAAAATGAATTTCTTACTATGCACAATAAGATTCGCTTTCGTTTCATCTTTCCCTTTTGAATTCGTCGCTTTGCACTTAAAAACACCTTGATCTTCAGCAAAAACTGCAGCAATTACCAGCCTTGCAATACCGGTCTTAGCATCATATTGCTCCTGAAATTCCTTGGATGATTTAATTTGCCTTTCTCCACGATACCATGTTATTTGTGGCACTGGAATTCCTTTGACTGTACACTCAAAAGTAACAGAATCTCCTTCATTAACTTTTATATTCTTCAGCGGTGCAATAAACTTTGGTATTAGCTCTTCCTTAACTAAAAAAGAAAAAATGAAAATATTTACGTAATTGAGTAACACGTGAAAATAAATACGTTTTAACTTAATCCCCATTGAAAATTAAATGGGTAAGACCTAATTTTTTTTCCTACCTATATCTACGTCATTAGCTTAGATTCCTACATTTCTGGTTTTCTTTTCCATCCCGTTACACAGAGACAAATGAAACGATTCGGGTATATTTTTAACCACAAGAACGAACTATTCAATGTCATGGCTAAATCCCAAACAAACAGATCTAAACATGTCAAATCTAACTGATTTAACACTTCCAAACATAGATATCATTTTAAATATCTTTGACTTGAAGACATTTGCCAAAAGACATAAAAGTCGCGTAATTCCACAAAAGGGAAAATCTTGGCCCACAAAATGACGATGATGACATAGGTAAAAATATTTTAACTTTTTTTTTACATTTAAACTTACCTATAACCGTCAACTTTGACGATGTAGTCACCTCTCCAGCACGATTGGCCGCTTTACACGTGATGGTTCCACTAAACTTGCCGGGAGTGCAAGGAATTTCCAAACGAGCAAAGCCGCGATTGAAAGCAAGTTGGAATTGTCTGTCTCTTTCTTCCACTTTGGTGTCGTTGATGAACCAGGTGAGAGTCGGTTCAGGGTTTCCATCCAATTTGCATTCAAACACTGCTCTCTGTCCTTCGATCACTTGAACCGGATTCAGTTGTTGTGTAAATTTAGGTGCAATGTCTTTAGGTGGAGGTTTGGGCACCGTCAATTTTGGAGCAGAGACTGTCGAGGCTGGTGTTTTTTGAGGGGGTTCGCCTTGGGGTTTCAAAGTGATTTCTTGCGTACTAACAACAGGTTTGTCTTGGGTTTTAGGTCTGCTGAAAGGTCCTCTGCCAGTCTCTGTTTCAAAGAGAAGAAAGTTAGACGTTAAATTTTGCTTTGAGTTTGTTTTTTTTATTCTTAGAATGTAATTTTGTTTATCAAATGTTGATGGTTTTGTAAACTTTTAAACTAAGTGCATCTATAAAAATCCTAATTACTCTCTGGAGCATGTCCATACGGTGAACATTTTTTCCTTGCTTTATTGTAAACTTAACTCCTCTGTCAGGAATGTGATTTTTTTTTTTTTTAATTGTAAAATAAAAAAAAATGAAAAAACACAAACTTTTGGATAATTAATCTAACTTTTATTAACAGAAGTATACATATATAAATTTCTTTTTGTGGGGAAAATATGCAAAGCGGAAATTCAAAAAAGCTCATGCATTGAAAAGCGCAACCTAACCACAGCTTTTTAGATTTAAAAATAAAATGTCTTTTGTATATTCTTATTTTTAAGTAATAATAAAATAAAATCGTTTTGTTAAATATATAAATCTCTTCCCATACATTAAAATTTTGAAATTTTTCAAATTTATATATATACCGTTCTTAAATAAAATCACACCTGGCGAAACAGTCCAGGAGTCAAAAATAAATAAAAAAAAATTGCTAAGACGGTCTAAACAAAAATTACGTAAACTCCCAAAAATGTTTTTAGAAAAACGTAAATAGAATCTTGGCATACCTATCCATTATTAGATAACTTATTGTACTTGCCAGTAGTTTCCATGCCAATTTCTTTAATTTAAAATAGGGAAGTGACATTGTATTTTTTTTCTATCATAACATTATAAAATAATTCTAAAATTAAGCGACCCCTATTCCTCAAGCCGAGTATGATTAACAAGAAGCTAGGATTGTGAGGATAATAAGACACGTGACCTTTTTTTTTTATTATTAGCGCTTACTTTCCACACGTAGATAAGCACTTGCTTCTGCTTGACCACTCGGGTTGGTGGCCCGACAACAGAATCGTCCAGTGTCTTCAGGATAGGTACTTGTAATAGTTAGCGAACACGTGTTGCCAGTTTGAACCATCTACAATAAAAATAGTTACATAAATATGCTGTGTTTTAAAATGATAATATTTAACATCTTACTTGAAAATCTTGTGATAGTGGGATCAAGATTCCTTCTCTGAACCATTGAACAGAGGGTGTAGGGGTACCAGTAACTTGGGTAGTGAATTTAGCTGGTTGTCCTTCTTTGACTTTAACATCTTTGAATGGCGCAACTGCTGGTGCAATCACAGAAGATTCAGGGGCTACAATAAAATAACAAAATGAATAGGTGTAATCAACACTTGTAAATAAAACTTTTTACCAAGAACTTTTAATTGTGCGTCCACTGCAATTTGCCCAACTGTATTTTGAGCGACGCATTTGTATTTTCCTTCATCTTCTGGGAAAGCTTCTGATATGCGTAAAATATATTGGTCACCCTCGTGTGACATGCGGAAATACCGAGAAGGTTTAATGAGGTTATCGCCACGGTACCATTTCACTTGTGGGGCTATTACAAACAATTTAATTTAGATTTTATTATAATAAAAATTGTTTATATTTAAAATTATATTTACCGGGTGTTGCTGAGATTCGGCACTTAAAAACTGCTGATTGTCCTTCGTTAACTGACTGGTCACTTAGCGGCATCACTACAGCCGGTGCTTTAAGATTCTTATCTTTTTTCTCTTTCTCGCCAGGTGTTTTGGTAGGCGTTGCTTTTGCGTCTGTTGTATGTGCTGAAAATAGCAAATTAAATTAAAATCACTTGTTTAAAAATATTTTTCACATTTTTTGCTCCCACTTACGATCAACGTAAACTTGTGCCTGACACCTGGCTTCTCCGAATTTACTTAAGGCAACACATTCGTAGTTGCCAATGTCTTCAGGGAAAGCTTCAATGATTAGTAGAGTGTAGACGTCGTCTTCTTCCAGCATTTTGTATCGGATATCTGGTTGCACTTTTTTACCATTCTAAATGTGTTGTAAAATTAGTCGTATTAAAGTTTCTCATGTTTTTTAGAGTGTACCTTTAGCCAGTGGATATCCAAGGGTTTGGTTCCAGTAACTTTAGTGTCCAAACGAATTAATTGCCCGGCCTTGACGCTTACATCTTGCGCAGTTACCAAGAAACTTGGCGGAACGGCGCCTTTTGGTCTGTCTTTTCTGTCTAAAATTTTCATGTTGTTTTATAGAGTTTTTAAATTTATGATTTTTTTAATTTTTGTACCTTCAACAACTAAGTTCGAGTTGCTCTTGGCAGTACCACCACGATTTTGTGCTAAAACTGAGAAATCTCCACTGTCTTCCATAAAGACTTCTCGTATTATTAGTATTGAAGTTGTGTCAGTTGTTGTAATCTGAAAAAAATTGAAAGTAATGAATTTTTAAGTTTTGGGGAAATTGTATTTAAAACTTACCATAAATTCAGCCGAGTTTTTAATAGGGTAGTTTTCTCTATACCACGTGACTTTGGGAGGTGGTGTTCCCGTAAACTCGCAGTCGAACTTGGCTGATTCACCTTCAACCGCTCTGCAGGGCTGGATTTTCTTAGTGAAAACTGGTGGAATAGCTTCAATCTGTTTAAATAAATCTTATTAAATTTTAAAGAGTAACTACATCATAAGTAATTCTATACCGGTTTCCCAAGAACTCTTCTTTCAGTAATAGCTCCCTTGTGCTCTTGTTCAAACTTCTCAGTCAACGTCTTTTTCCTTGTAATTTCTTGATCTCCTTTTTGTTCTTTCTGTGTCTGCGTTTGTTTCTGGGTGTGAATCTCTTTGCCATGTACCAGACTTTCAGCTGGTTCAGAGTAATATCCTGCTTTGCCCTCACTAAAAAATTACATGTGAAAATTATTAACGCTGCACCGAAATTTTATCAAAACAATAACAAGAATCTTGGACTGCACAAAACAAAAAAAAATCCACAAACAATACGTCACGAAAAAAAAAAATGGAAAACATCTGGAGGGAATAACAAAACTCCACTAGGATCAACACTCAATTCTCTACCTTTCTCTAGTCCGATATTTAGACTTTTTAACGTAAGGTATTTCATCTCCTCTCGAGTCCTCACTACGTAAAAGCAATATTAAAGCTATTACAACTTTTTGACTTTAAATTATTAGTAGTTCTAAATGTAATCTAAACAAGAAAAAAAAATTGACACGTACAGATTTTCTTCATAAGTGCGGGCCATATGCTGAGAGAGTGAAATGCTCTCTTGAAGACGTCTCTGACGTTCTTCATCCGACAACTCTTCATCAGGTTGTACGTAAATTCCTTGTGCGTCGATTCTCCTTTTCTTCCAAACATCAGCCAAATATGATTCATCCTTATCCAAACGTGTGCATAAATGTTTCCGAGTGCCTTCATCAACATGATACAGATTGGATTTGGCTATGTCTAAATGTTCTTCGAATTTTCTTTCGACCTCGAGGTCTTTTCTCTCCTCTTGGTACAGTTTAACTCGTTCATCGTACCACGCTATCAAAAAAATTATAGTTACACAATAAACCTATAGTTTTTATCGAGATTTCTTACGTCTTGGTGATCTCTTCAACAACGCTCTATAATCATCCCGCCTTGGTCTGACATCCAGAGTCGTAGCGCATGATGCCTCACCTAATGAGTTTCTAGCAAATACTTCAACTTTGCCGTGGTCATATTGACGAGCTTTGGGAATGTCAAGTCGGTGCATGCCATCGTAGGATAGTTTATACCTCGAACCCTATTTTTAAAATATGTAGAACATTAGATAAGTGCTGATATTGCGTGAGTAATCGAACTTACGCTCACGACACGTTTTCCATTTATAAACCACGTCAGTCTTGGTTTTGGATTTCCAGTGACACGGACTCTAAACTTGGCCCATTCGCCCTCATCCACAATGAAAGGTTCGAGTTTTACAAGGAAAGTTGGTGGTTCACGTTTTTTAGAATAGTCTTCACGGCCACGTCGTTTTCTGCGTCCAAGTTCAATATCTTGGATCTTTCTCAAGGCGTTTTCCCATTCTCTAGGTAATTGTGTACTGTAGTCAATACCAGGTCCTGGGGTTACTTTAATGTATGCTTTAGTTTCGTCAGAGCCGTATTGGTTGGTAGCGCGGCACATGTATTCTCCTGTGTCTTCTGGGTAGAGCCAGTCAAAGTCTAGAGCAACATAACCGAAATCGTAGACAGGGCTGAATCGATTTTCTGTTGTAAGAAAAAAAATACGCATTAAAATATATAATTTTTATTAAAAACATGAGGTTTCTTACTGAATGCTAACGGTCTTCCATTGAAAAACCATTCAACTTTCATATTCGGATCTGCAACTGGTGACAACTGGCACTCGAATTTGGCGCCTTCCATTTCTTTGCAGTCGATGTTTTGAATTTGAGTTATGAATTTCGGTGGTCTTCCTTTCTTTGGATCGAAAATATCAGCTTCTGTTAGTTTAACCGGCTGCTCACACTGCTTTAATGCGGCTTCCATTTGAACCAAAGCTTCGGGTTTGTTTATATCTTTAGGTACTTGGTTATACAGTACAATGCTTTGAGTACCTGTAAACATTTTATTTTTTAAATCTTTCTCGGTTATTTAAATTCAAATACTCTTACTTTGACATTTTAGAATTGCTTTGGTCGTATCTTCGCCTAAATTATTGGCGGCATGAGCCAGGTACTCGCCGCTGTCTTCAGGATACGCGTACAGAATATCCAAAGCCACATAATCGAAATCATGAGTTGTTCTAAAGCGGTGTCCAGACTGTAAAGGTTCGTTATTATGGTACCATTGCACTTTCAGATTTGGATCGTTGACTGGTATAAGTTTAGCATCAAAATGAGCCAAATCTCCTTCGTATAAATCGTCATCTCTAATTTGTGTAAGGAATTTCGGTGGTTCCAAAGGCGTTTCTTCAGCTGGCAGTTCTTGAATTTGTGCAGGTGTTTCGAGGGCACGTAATTTCTCCAGAGCCATTCCGTCAGGTAGTTGCGAATCCAAAATAATATCTCTCTTACCTATGAAAAAATAAACAATTTTATAAACATTGTTAAATATTTGACTAATGCATTTTT
>JAQGAS010000855.1:0-32048 GCA_034686365.1 Pachymerium ferrugineum | reverse complement strand
CCAATGGGTTCATGAACGAGAATAATTGCATAGGTTGACCTGTGGGCGCCTGAAAATGAAACAAATTTTTCAAAACTGTTTCCTAATAAGTCAGTAGAATATTTGCGCAAATTGTGTTTATGTAGGAAGCCAACATAGAGCTTACTTCTAGAACTTATCCTACATTAAAACGATCTCGAGATGCAGGGCACCTGGTATCAGTTCCATAAGTCAATAGAGCCTGAGTTGGCTCAGTGACTTAATTCACTTACGTGATAACCTTTATGTTATGATATGAGATAACACGGGATAAGTTCAGCAGTGGCACAGCTCGTGCTTATTGACGCAAAGAATACAAATGTAAAGAACGTATAGAGAAAGACTGATTCCTATACCGCTAGACGAAGATAAGGAAACTAATCAAGTTAAGGGGCACGAAAGGCGAATTGCCAACCAACAGTTGAAAACTGCACACGCAAGACTCTAGTCATGAGTCTTTTTTGGCGTCTGCGCAAGCTCTCGGACTTCCTAATGTAAATATCCCACGGCAGTTGAATTCACTTGCCACGTTCGCCTCGTCTCATATCGCTGCTATTGGTTGCCTTTATTTTTTTGAACAGAGCGTAAGAATTAAGAAATAAGTGACTTAGGAGTGAGCCTTCCCCAATACATCAGTTTTCTTTGAACACAAAGCTATTTACATGTAAGTCAGTTTGCACAAACTTTGATTGATCGATCAGCCTTACCTTAAATAAAATTCCTATACCCAAATTTAGAAATGGTTTAGAAAAATCTATGACGCTTTCCCTGGCATAATTTATAGTTAAAGCTGCTACTGAGAGGTCTGCTTTCTGAAAAATTTACGAGTAAATTGAGGTTTACAAGATAAATTTAATATCCTTACTTTATCTAAAAGTTGGCGGACTATACCACTCCATTCTCCCGTTTCTTTGTCAGGAGCGCCATATTTACCATCAGGAACAAGTTCAATTCTATACTTGAAACCAACCATTGATGCTATTACTTTTAACAGATCAATGCAGAAGCCGTCAAAACGGTTATTTCCTGTTATATTGCCATCCTTTTTCACCATTACATACGGGACTTCCTATAATTGCAGTTAGTATTAAATACCTTTGTTATAATTTTTAATTTCCAACAGAAACCTCAATAGTTGTGACGACCAGTGTTACGTTAGGAACATTGCCGTCATAGAAAGCGCCCGTATCTGTAATGTTGATCCCACTAGTAGGTGTCCATTCTCCTACCTATTTCAATTTAAAAGAATGAGTTTTTATCACATCTCTGGAATCACGGACCTTATCTACGGCACTCTGTTTTAATTTAATAACGTCAAATTTAAAATTGTTTCGTT
Source organism: Pachymerium ferrugineum (assembly GCA_034686365.1). NCBI lineage: Eukaryota > Metazoa > Arthropoda > Chilopoda > Geophilomorpha > Geophilidae > Pachymerium > Pachymerium ferrugineum. Next base: position 30,694 of record JAQGAS010000855.1, on the reverse strand, counting down.
TTCCTTCTTTGAATTGAATTTTTCCTGTCAGCCCATGAAATTCTACCTGAAATATTATTCAAGTAAATTTTATGGGATCTCACCACTTAAAAAAAATATTTAATACCGCGTTTATATAATTGTAGAGACTTATCCCATCATTCCACTGCACTTCATCTTCACAAGTGACATTTGCAACTCTTAATGTTGACCCTTGTTCAAGATTATGAAGACCACGTGCAAAAACATGGACGGCATCATATATGAGAGCTGGTTCGGTCTATTAATAATTTATTAGTTCTCGGTAATAAGAGTTTAAGGTGACTGCGGTACCTCTATCACATTCACGTTATTAACAATTGGTTGTCCTTTTGGTTGAAATTTTTCCATGTCGATCATTGTTTGTCGAACTAAAGATTGCTCGAAATCGACCATTCGAAATGCTGTCATGTTTACAAAATTGTATTTAAAATCGTCCAAATCAAAAGTGTCAACATCCTTTGAAAAAAAAATTTTTATGGGTAAAATTTGTTATTAAAAATGTACTTGGAAGTTCTATATACGTACAAAACTAGTGAAGAAATAATGATAACTATAATCATTCATTTGTAATTGCAATATCTGAAAAGTTAACATTTTAATTTCATTATATTGTTTAATTAATATATTGTTTTTTTTAAATTACAGTCCGAAGAAACAAATGCATATTCTCTTACGAGTATCCACGAAAATGTTATTAAATCCCTTAGCTCGTATGGATTTTAATACATCTCTATATGTGGAGGGACTTGCAAGGCGAATAAATGCATCCAAGTTATGAGTCGTTTGAAGTAAATGTTGAAATTTAACAAAACCTATCGGCAAGGAAATAATATATCATTAACTACTTGTGTTTCATCTTCACTCACCAAAATCATCTTCATAAACAAGAGCGAGTCTTCTCCAATTTAAATAATGTATCACATCTTTATACGCTTGAACCAAAAGTTCATAACTTGGGAATAGGTTTATAGAAAATTCTCTGGCGTTCCTTTTCATATCAAGGCGTGCTTCGATGTGTGGAATATCCAATGCATTGCATACTGATTGAATATGTTTCGCTAGAAGAGGATTGGAGGGACCAAATAAAGTTACTACTCCCGATCGAATGAGTTTGCACGCTGAAATGTGAGAAGGTTTTAGATTCTATTGAATTTTATTTTTCAAAAATTAAATTTACCTTTTTTCGTAGTGTGAAAAGTGTCGTCTGTTGGAATGTACTGAACGTCGTACAGAAGCGTTACATTTGGTAGCAAAATTTTATCCCGATTAATTCGATGTATTGCGTATTTAAATGCGTGTTCTGTTCTACTATCTTTTTGATCGTCAGTAAAAATGATTCCTACATGATTGTGAGTATTGACAAAAAAAAAAAGTTGTGGTTTGTGTGGTTGGAAGCGCAACAGAAAAATCTATAAGGTGAAAATACTCACAAGCACTTACCAATTTTTATGTTAACTGGTTTCGTTGATGGTAGTTTCATAGCGAGAGGTGTTGATAGTAAAATAAAGTATAAAATGAGAATTGTGAAGCTTCCTTCCATTTGTTTTTGTGACAAATAGAAAGCTGCGCCAAAAGAAGCTTTGCCGCAATGCATAGTGTATCCCCAATGCAACGGGAAGCTGGATGCTGGATGCTGGAACGAAGACTCGAGTTCATTCGCCTTTTATACCAAGACCAGCTAGATGGGTTCCGTGTATCGTCTTAATCAAACGATCAATACAGATGAGATATATTTTTTCGAAATGTAAGTGAACAGGTTTCATCTTTCAAATGAAATGTTTTATATTAACAAGTATATTTTGTCGGAAATTTCAGTTTTTTTTTGCGTAATTTTTCTGCACGTTGGAATGAAAAAAAAAATTACCGTTTAATTTATATTTATCAATCTATAATTAATTAAATCTAGGATGATCTCGTCCTAGATTAAAGTCTAACTGGTATCGCCATCTAGAATCGAATTTAAAAAACATTTGTCAGCTGACCGTAGGCTGTGGTGGACGTGAACGTCGGCAAGCCTGTGAATTTGCTTCTGATTTATTTTAACTATTTAGCTGGCTAAAAATGATACACAGCTTATTTATTATAAATTCATCCGGGTAAGCATTTAAGAATGCATTGATTTTATGAAACTGAAGAAAATTTTTAATTTTAGAGATGTGTTTATGGAAAAACACTGGAAGAGTATTATTAATAGGTCAGTTTGTGATTACTTTTTCGACGTCCAAAGGAAATCATTATCTCCAGATGATGTTCCATCAGTTATAGCCACCCCTCATCATTATTTGATAAGTATTTACAGGTGTCAAATGTTTTTTGTAGCAGTCTGCATGAGTGAAGGTAAAGCACTTGTTAACCACAAAACATACATCAAGTAATAAACAAACTTTTAACTTTTCAGTTCCTCCGTTATTTGTTATTGAGTTTTTACATCGAGTAGTTGATACTTTCGAAGATTACTTCAATGAATGTACAGAAACGCTTATCAAGGAACATTATGTCGTTGTTTATGAGGTTAATTGTATATGTACGTTTTGCGAGGTTTTATTTGACGCTTTTATTGAATCGTTCCAGCTTCTGGATGAAATGCTCGATAATGGTTTTCCATTAGCAACTGAATCGAATATTTTAAAAGAACTAATTAAACCTCCAAATATTTTACGCACAATTGCAAATACCGTAACCGGAAGATCAAAGTTAGTTTTACGAGAGAAATAAATATTTAACTATATTTCATTCTCAATTTTTTTAGTGTCAGTTCGACATTACCGACTGGTCAATTGTCTAATGTCCCGTGGCGAAGAACAGGTGTTAAGTACACAAATAACGAAGCATATTTCGATGTAATCGAAGAAGTTGATGCTATTATTGATCGGTCTGGATCAGCAGTTTTTGCAGAAATTCAAGGCTATGTTAGTTTGATTTAAACTTTATTTCGAATTTTTTTGAAATCAAAATTTATTATAGATTGATTGCTGCATAAAACTGAGTGGCATGCCCGATTTAACACTGTCATTTTTGAATCCACGATTATTTGACGATGTTAGCTTCCATCCTTGTGTTCGTTTTAAACGTTGGGAAGTGAGTTTATTACAACAAACTAAAAATCTGAATTCTAAGTTAATTTTGATTTCAGTCTGAAAAAATATTGTCATTTGTACCTCCAGATGGAAATTTTCGATTGATGTCGTATCATATTGGCAGCCAAAAGTGGGATATATATATATTTTATGCATTTTATTGACGATGATATTCTTATCTTTAAATTTCAGTGTCGTAGCCATTCCTTTGTATGTAAGACACACGATATCTTTCCGAGAAGGCGGACGATTGGATATTACTGTGGGTCCAAAACAAACGATGGGCAAAGTGGTATAAGTTTAAAAATTCATTTTGATTAAATATAAACGTAAAATGTTTTTAAACGCTTTTAGGTTGAAGGGGTCGTTGTAGAAGTCCCAATGCCAAAATCGGTGCTGAATGTTACATTGACTGCCAGTCAGGGTAGATACTCATTTGATCCAGTGAGCAAAATATTAATTTGGGAAGTTGGAAGAATTGAAGTATCACGTTTGCCAAACATTCGTGGATCAGTGAGTTAACGAAACCAACTTAAATAAAAAGATCTAAATTTATTCTATCAATTTAGCTGAATCTACAAAGCGGAGTTTCTCAACCGGAATCTAACCCAGCTATAACGGTAAACAAGCAAGCAGCCTATTTTAATGTTTAAAAGTAATAAAATTAAATATACAATACTGCAGCTCCAATTTGCCATTAATCAGCTAGCAGTTTCTGGGTTAAAGGTGAATAGATTAGACATGTATGGAGAGGTAAGGTTTTGCAAATTTATTTTTTTATGTTATAGTTGAAATTAATTCATTTTTTCAGCGATACAAACCGTTTAAAGGAGTAAAATATGTAACTAAAGCCGGGCGTTTTCAAGTGCGAACATGATAAATTAGTACAATTTGTAATGAAATTATAAACCAATCTGTTTTGCTAAACGTGGGATTTAAACGGCAGAATTAAAGCAAAAAAATTAAATAATTTTATTATTTGTAGGCTTCATACAAAAAGAAAATTTTTAAAACAAAATTATTAGTAAACTCAGCAATTTTTTTATCACATACAAATTTTTCTTTCTCGTCTTCGTGTTTAAAAATTTTTCAAGACTGGGGGGCGGATATACTAGCTCATCACAGGCTGTGATGAGCTAGTATACCGCCCCATGAGTCTTGAGTTTCATGACTGAATGGTGTTTCTGAGAGACGAAAATAATCTAACCTGACGATTACTTCACAGACCTGATCGGAATTGTAAGTGTTTTAATTTAAATGTACTGAAAAACATTTTTATTAACAGAAAAACTATTTACGAATTGAAATCGGTTTATGTATAATAATTTGATTTAAAAATTTTCAGATTTTGAAGATGTAGAATGGTGTTACAGCTACTTTATAGGGATTATATATTAATATAATATATATAGGGAACAGATTGATTGTGAAATTTCAGGCATCCATCTTCAAGCTTTGGAGTCATTCTTTATTGTAAAATGCAGCACGGCTTTATATCCATGAATTTGCATGAAATGACGTAGATTTTTTTTTTTCATAAGATAATGGCAAAATAATTTTAAATTTGTGATAATAATTTATTTTACATTTTTTAATTGTGTTTTATTTTACAGCTGTGAGTAGTGCAAGTTCAATGGTAAGACAAAAATATTTTTTTTTGAAATATTTTGGATTATTTCAATTTTTTTAATTGTTTTTCGCCACTTTTTATAGGAAGTGAAGGTAAAAGAAAGGGTTAATTTATATATTTTATAGATGCTCCTGTTGAATCAGTGAACCCAACAGCGGTTCCCACGCCGTCATCAACTCCGTCTCTTAGGAAAATTTCCCTCGTGTCCATTCTAACTTTGGTCATTCTCGTGATTTTTCTTTCATAATCAGCTTTGAACTTGCGTCGACTTGTTTTGATTGCCACTGCTGATTTATGACACCAAACTGACGCATCTTTTAGGAAGAAGAATTTGGTTTTTTTTTTTTTTTTTTAATTTTGTTTTTTGTCACTTCCAGTATGCTACTGTCGCGACAGCGTCAAAGAATTTGTTTCTAAGTTCTAATCAAAAATCTTTTTTTGTTTTTGAAATTGACACAAAGGTATAAATTTTTAAATTTTATTTAATTTTATTTTCTTGTAAATTTTTTTTGTTTTTAAAGAACATATAATATATTTATTTATTATTTGTAGGCTTCATACAAAAAGGAAATTTTTAAAAACTAAATTATTAGTAAACTCAGCAATTTTATTATCACATACAAATTTTTCTTTCTCGTCTTCGTGTTTAAAAATTTTTCACAACTAAAAAGTGTAGTTCCACAGGCAGTTAAATCGTTAGTGTTCAAGCATTCCTATCTGACGTTCCTGAAGCGATCAAATCTGATGAAATGTTAAATTAGTGTAAAGGCAGAGAAAAATCGACCTAAACAACAGTACCTTTTTCTTCCTGCAATTGATGGAGAGTAATATTTCTAGTGCTTGAGGGTTCTCCGTGTAAAATCTGACGCGAAGTGGAAGGCGAGCTAGTTTTCTGAGCTTGAATATAATGGGAGACCATTTGATATAATATAGGCCTTGAATAGAAATTCATTTAGCTGACATTTTTTTGCAATACTTGGTGTAGTATAAAATTACACTGGCGTTGGGTCATTATCTTCAGGCAAATTTAATTCTGATTTCAAAAAGTCATGGTCGAAAGAAGTGTCTGGTTGGCCTGACTCTGTCCAAATAAAAGGGTTTTTAGAAAAAAGAAAGTTTAAATAACATTTTATTTTACCTGCTTTAAGGACAGATGCACAGTAACGATATTGGTTGAATTCCAAATACTCACGAATGAGTTCATTAATTAATAAATTTTCATTACTCAGCGACGGTCTGGATTCACTCTGATCATCCAAAGCTTGAAAAACCTCAGCTCTGATTCTAGCTTTGAGCTGTCCTAATATTCCTCTTCGGCTTAATGTATCTTTTAATACTAGAAATCGAGTACAGTTATAAAAACTTTATGTTATTTTAGGCTTACCTGATTTCAATTCATCAACAGTTGCCATTTGTAAACATTGCAATTCAAACCGGAAGTTAATATATTGGTCAAATTAATAATACACTTTATTCTAGCTCAGTTTGAATACACTTTCACAAACAACCTAAGTTTCACCTGCAAATTTTATCTTTTCGGCGAGGTAAAGTGAATACAGCAGTTACTTTTTTCGTTTCCAAAGCAACGTAACTAAATCGATATTCGATATTTTACTCGATATTATCGATAATGTTAATTTTAAAAAGTAAGATAAACAAAATCGAAATTTTAATTGATCAAAACTTTTATTGTTTACAATCTTCTGTTCACATGGTCTGTGAAAAATTGGTCAGATTGCTGAAAGTCTGACCGGTCGGGATCGGTCATGCGCAGATCGTTTTCATTACGTTCGTACACAATATGGCGAAGCATCATCCAGATTTAATCTTTTGCAGAAAACAAGCCGGTGTAGGTTAGTCTAAGATATTTAAAAAGTATATATAAAGTTACTAATAGTTTGTACTTTTTATTTTCAGCTATAGGACGATTATGTGAGAAATGTAAGTACTACTTTTAAATAGATTTGTATTTATTACAATTATGACAAGTGTCTCTTTGTAGGTGATGGCAAATGTGTTATTTGCGACAGTTACGTGAGACCGTGTACCTTAGTTAGGATATGTGACGAATGTAACTACGGCTCCTATCAAGGAAGATGTGTAATTTGCGGCGGCCCGGGTGTATCAGACGCATACTACTGTAAAGAATGTACCATTCAAGAGAAAGACGTAATTATTGAAATGAGCTCTTTGTAAAAAAAAACTTTACTAAAATTGTTCTATTTTTTTCAGCGAGATGGTTGCCCCAAAATCGTTAATTTAGGAAGCTCTAAAACAGACTTATTCTACGAAAGGAAAAAGTACGGCTTTAAAAAACGCTGAAAATCGAAGTGTCCATTAAATCCACTACAATTTGATACAATTCGTTTTTTTATTTCAAAATCGAACAAATGTATTAAATGCATTAGTAAATTTTAACATTTTTTTTATGTTTTTCAACTACACGCTTTCACATTTCGTGCTTATTTAGGTGGTGTTTTGCGGTCTAAAATTTTTCTTAAAGAATGGTCTAAAAAGAAATCCACAGATTTATCAACAGGTTTTACAATGACTGGTATAAGAGCCAAACACATAACAGCTGTGGTCGTCATTCTTATCGGTTTTGGTAATGCGTGATTCAAGCCCATCACATACAAAATCGAAAAAACAGCTCGATTAATAACGACTCCAGGTATAACACATGAAGCCAGCCCTTGCCAAACTAGTGTGTCAATTACAACTTTCTCAATCTCCCGCTTCCGAATTAGTTTGGTTGCCCACTTTGCCTGTATGTAGGAAGAAATTATATTTGTATATATGCAAAACTTATTCGTGGACACTTAGTTTTGTATTTGGTTGGTTTTCATATTCTATTTAAATTATTGGTAAAGCATTTTATCATGATTATTTGAATCTTACTTCAGAAACTTTCACTGTTTTGTCCATAGTGTCTGCTAAGATATAAACACCTGTAAGAAGGTATGATCCCCGGACAATAGTTATAGGAATATATGGACGTAGTGCTTCGCCGATTTCCACAGAGTAACCTATTAAGGAAACATTGCATTGCATATAAGGCGTACTACTATTATACGAGGTCAGTTAGTATTAGACATTTTGTTTACTTCCAGCATTAGACTGGAGGTAAAATGACATAAGGTTGATGAAGGTGAGAGTGAGCTTTCAAGTGTACTGCTAATAAAAAACTGGGGTGCTTTAGCTGACTGACAGTAAATAATTTAAATTATTAGATTGAAAAAAAAATAGTAATTTGGCCCAAACATTTAATTTTATTTTTACCACTAGAACTTCTTCAGCTGAAATGACAAGAGAGGTATTCATGTTTATGTTAAGATTTAGGTTAATGGGTAAACTGAACACTCTTGCGCAAAATTAAATAACAACTTAGGTGAATTTATATCTTACGTTCTTATGATTCATTGAATAAATGTAAACATTACCTAATAGTCGAATGGGTGTGTCTCTGTATAAATCAACATTAGTCCTTTTCCGACCTTCGGAAAGTTTCGTAAAGCCAAAAAATTGTAACCATTTTTCTACCGCTCGAAAAGATTTTTTCGTTTCTTTGTTGATATTTTCTACCGTCTGCCGAGCTGTTAAATCTTGCGTCAGCTTTGAGACATTTCCATCCGATTTTGTTTTAGCTGGACCTGAGTCTCCTGTAAGGTCTTTCAAATATTGACTGCGTCTCTTCACAGGGGGTTCATTCAAAGAACCCTCATGCTTTGATTTACCGTGTGTTTTTTGGCGTACAAGTGGGCCTTTTTGTGGTTGTTTTTGTTGGTTTTTCGAATCGGAACTTTTATCCGATTCATTTTCTGATTCGGGTTTTTGACTGGAATCGTCTCGAAAGAGGCGCCCGCGTTTTCGACGACCACTCATTGCAAATTACAAATCTAGTGAAAACAACAAAAAAATTTTTTCTGACAAATTACTACCATTTGGTATTGGCAGGAGAACTTTTACTAACACTTGTTATTGTTATCATTAAGGGTATTTATTTATAATAATAAAACGAAGTGTGTGCGTGTGTATCTGTTTGTTTGCGATCCTAATAATGGAGAGGATCACACGATTAAGAACCGCTTTGAATACGCAAGTGGTGATATGGTATGTTAAGTGACAAATGGGTCGAGAAAGACTTGGCATAAACGTTTTGTTGAAGGTTGCCCTAATTCGTGGGGTAGACCTCAAATGGGTACCCTAAAATTGGATACCCCAAATTGTGATTTTCGTAATTTTGCAAAGAAGATTCTTTTTAGGGGTAGACCTCAAATGGGTACCCTAAAATTGGATACCCCAAATTGTGATTTTCGTAATTTTGCAAAGAAGATTTTTTTTATTTATTGACGTCTCTTTATTATTTTTATTTTTATGTGCAAAAACGAAGTTCGCCATTTTAGCTACAGACGAAGAAGGAAAACGGGCAAGATTAGGTAGTTGATTTTGATTATCAACAAAAAACTGTACAGATGTGATATGGGGTATCTAGAATTGCAAATATTTGCCGTACCATTGACGGCAATAAATCAGCTATTCAATGATTGAATGTCGCGAGGAGCCAAAGGAAAAGAGAAACCCACCGAGCCACAAACGCCGACACAGCCAGAATAAAACAAGTTTCGGGGTCTATTATTATTGTTAGCGCCAAATTATTTTATTTGGAAAATAAACAGTTCAGTAGTAAAGAATTTTTACACTATCAGCAATAATAATGCGGTAATTTTCCAAGAGCATGCCACCGATCCCAAGAGTTTAAATGTTGGTAAAACGTTTCTCCAGGACATTCGGTGCATCGTCCATCTCGATGACCGTACAAACCATAATTTTCTTGAATGAATTTCTAAACACAAACATGTGAGTATTTTTTTTTTTATAAAACAAAATAATCTGTTTTTTTTTTACCTGATCAACACCACACTGTATTAACTTTTTGGCACTCTCCATTGCAATTTCAGTGGGCAACTTACTAACAAAATCACCCATAAATGAAATGCCGTAGCCATTTCGGTTATAACCGTAAGTATGTGCGCCTACAACTCCCCAGTCTCTTCCAATGTATACGCGTCCGTCTCCTCCAATAAGAAATGTGTAACCGATATCATCCCAACCTATGTTAATACACAATAAAACTTTAGGACTTATTAAAAAATATAATTTCTCTAATAAAATTACCTCTGACATCCATATGGAAATTCTGAATTTTTCTCATTTCTGCGGAACACGTATCTAAATCGTAACATTCATCCATTGATGTATGATGAATAAAAGCATAGGGAACTGGTTCCGTTATGTTTTCATTTTCCCCTTTTCTAGGTCGTGCTCCCCACTGTTCTCTAGTCACGATGGTAAGCCCAGAACATTGAGTAACCTGTTCTGAAATCAAAAAATTAAAAAAGTTGAACACAAACTTGATTAGCAACATGGCTTAAACATTATTTAATTATGTTTTAACTACATATAAAAACCTGAGTTCAGCACTCCTACTAATGATGCAAGTATTAAGTACAGGGTGAACATCTTTGTTAAAATGATAGTTCGCCGCGCAAACCGATGATATATACCTATACTGAGTATTTGCCTAAGACGATAAGGATAAAAATCTATATTTACCTTGTCTATGCGATCCATCATTTGTAGTGTCATTTTTCAGCTGACCAAGCGTTTCATTCATAGTTATTTCAAGAGAAAGTTTAAAATAATATTTATATTTTTGCCTTTTACCTTGAGTAGTATTTAAAATGTATGCCTGGCGTAGCTTTATAACGACTTTTACTTTATAGTTGTGCAATAGTGGGTTTTTTCTAAGCGTGATAATCACAGGAAAACATTCAGAGGGGTCATTTAATTATAGCTGGAAACCAGAAAATATTGTAGAATTAGAATACTGTAGGATTGTAATTATGTGTGAGTTTTAAAAAATTAATTGCGTTTGACATTTTTTTTTTATTTTGCTTACTAATTAAAATCTCATTGTATTAACTTTGTTGCTATAATTTTAAATGGAAAAATACTAATATTTGGGTTTTTCTGAAACGGATAAGGAAAGAAAAATTAATAATAGATCAATTTGTTGACCTTATTTATTTTACATGAGTCATTCTGACCTACAAGCTTTAGCTTATTAAAGTTAATTGATGTCAGTAATTGATATAATTAATGTTTTAATTACGGTTAAAGCAATTAATTTAAAAAATATGATTTACATCCAATTTGATTTTAGTTGGTTTTTTTTTTTTTTTTTTTTTTTTGTAGACAATTTTTTTTTAGTATTTTACTGGAACGGAAGTCGGAATTAGGTAGTTTATTTACTTCTGGTATTTCCAATGGATTTCCCCAAACATATTCATTCTAATTTTTAGGTAATTCATTATAAGTATACGTTAATAACAAGATGTGTTTAGTTTGTACGACTATTTTATAAGTCCATATTTTATAAGTCCAAAATATTAATTGAGCGTGCTCGCGTAAAATGTAATTCAACTGTTCTTCAACAGATGGCGCCACAAGAATAACGGCGCCATAATATTAATGTCTAGCGCGCATCGGAAAGAAATTTAAGTCTCATAAAAAACTTTTTTGGATTAGTTAAAAATTAGGAAAATTTTAAAACATAGACACAAACAGTCAAAGTCCCACCTCAGAAAAAAAAATCCGTTCCAGAGATTAGTCTTATCATCAATAACTTAAAGAAAAGAGGTCAAATTTCAAAGGAAGATAAAATCAAGAAACGCAACCAAAAACAAGTTAACTGAGAAACCATTACACAACTGCGGTTTTATTTTCCTCCAACCAAGTCTGAAATGAACTTGGAAAGATCATTTGTCAAACCACCTTCTCGCCCCAAGCAATTGAGGGGTGCCATATGAGTTTTCAGCACCACGCGACTGGTCATCCCTATCACCAATCAGGAAACAGGCTGACGTCACGCGTACCAGCCAAAGAGGCTAGACTGGGATGAAAACGAAACGAGGTGGTTGGCATGTTAGTTGGCGGCAAGCCACGTTCACTAAACTCTACACTCGCTCATCATGGGATCTTTGAGTGAAAGATAAGATACGCCGAACCACTGGTCAATATGGCCGAATGGTTTCGGTGTTTGTGCCTCGTGTGATATGGCTACGTGGATCTTTCTTCTTTTTTTCACCGCGATTCTATCGTCAGCAGGCAAGGCTCGGCCCACTGCATTCTCAGATGGATGCGACTGGATTGGCAGGTAAACACATGGTTTCAATATTCAAAATTTCGTGGCAACTTTACAAATTAGAACCAAAATTTCCTAGAACTGTTATATTTGCGTTTTGAGAAGCATCGTTAAAATCTGAATTTTTATTTTAATATCATTACTACGGAAGTTAATCGCAGTTAAATACAGGTAAAGTTTTCGTAATTTCTCGTTTTGAGTGTAACTTGGTTGCATTGGAATGAATTGCAGCTGTTTAAACGGGTGTTAACGTTTGGTTTAAATTTGTAATAATTAAATGGAGTACATTTGGGGTCACCTTTACTTTTAAACTAAATGATCAGCATTGACGTCAATGAGCAATTGGTCAAATGATTGAACGGGATGTTGCTAAAAGCGCGACCAACCCCTCTCCTGCCTTCCTGATTGACGACGAGTCAAACCAAGCCCCTTTTCTGCAAAGCCTTTACCTCGGCCCCCTGCACCCCGCCGTTTGTCTAAGAAGAATGTCTTCTGCGACTGCCCCTGACCCTTGTGACATCTCAGCACGCGCTTAACCGGGAGGCGAGGTCAAAAACGAAAATGGCAAACTTATCTACACTCGCAAGTTTATTACTTTGAAACAGTCAAAACTTGTTTTCCTTTTTTTTAATCGAAGAAACAAAGAAATTACTCTACTAAATTTTACTGCTGTCATTTTTATTTCTTATTTTTATTTTTCTAATTAATGATCGAGGCCCTAACCCTCATCAAAAGGGCATCAGCAGACCGCATGCTGGCCTGCAGAGGAAGCTTGAACAGACGAATCAAATTTCACCACTAAATTCTCTGCGCCTTCAAAAAAAAGTCACCGGAAAAAAATTAAAAAAAGAAAAAAAAAACGAGAAAATTACCCACGGCACAAGTCAAACGCGTGGCCTCATTTAACCAGAAACAAAATTAAAGTTTTTCCAAAAAATGTTTCTGCAACTTTTAAGGAGGGCATTGCAACAGACAAAACGACGAGTCAATATTTCTTAACACACCCTATAAATACATAGCACTATACAGACGCCTCTCCACATAAAACGGGCGACCTCTCGTGGCAAGGGCATGAAGGAATAGGTGAACGAACCCCTCCTCTCTCCTCACTTCCCTCCCATCCCGAGGGCACCCCTAGGCTAGAAAAATGTCTAACCAGTACACCCTAGAAAATAAGTAGTGGGTGGCAAGATTTCTTCAAAATGCTTTTACGCAGACGTAGACATACTGTAATCAAAAAAGAATAGAAAATTCTCGATGGGTGTCAAAGTTTTTTCAAAAAGATTCGAAGAAAAGATTATTTTTTCTCTCTGCAAATTTGCAGAGAGTCACGGTAAAGTTGTTTTCGGTATGTGATTAACGTGTTTATGAAAGTAGTTTTAATTGCGATTAAAAAAAAAAAAAAAAGATCTCTATGCAAAAAAAAAAATTTATTGGAATAATTTTTTCCGGTTACAGTTTGGAATGTTTTGTTATTGTAATTTTACACGTGGAATTTTGAGGGTGAGAACATTTTTTAAAGCAGGGGGCCATGATTTTCTTGTTACCTTTGTAGAATTCTTGGTAAATTGGAATGGCATTTAAATTAGTTCTACTATTCAAGCTTTCGACAGCTAATTTAGATTGGCCAATTCAGCAATTATAGACGTCTGGACAGACGTAATAAAAAAAAAAAAACATCTTTGCAAGTTTTTGTTCCGCTTAAATGCCAAGTGATTGTGCAAACTCATGATCACGAAATCGGAAAGTGAATTCCAAAGGATTACATAAATTTATAGAAATTCATTTCCTCTTAAAAAGTTAGTCAATAGCATATTTGTACATTCAAATATATTTATCACTGCAGAATATTTGAATTTATTATGCTGATTCAATGAATAGAATAAAACTCAATTGACGTAACCCCACCACTCAGGCCATACGCGACCAAGTCAAATAATACATAGTCATAATAATCAAATATCACTATATAAACACAGCTAAATAATCATTGGTTGAGTCAGAAATTATGATCAAAATTCAAGAGTTTTATCGGAGAACTAGAATTAAATCTCAACTATAAATACCCATTCTAAATAAATCCATCTTATCAGATCACTGGAAGAGTTCGTGTCAAAAATGCTCATCAAAAAAGAAGATAATCTTTTTTCCATTCAAATTCTACCCGCCCACGTACATTGCGAAATTACACTTAAACAGTTATTACTTATAAACTCGTTTTTATTATACCTTGTCGGCCTCGTACACATCACTTTCACTTCACTTTGTCTTCAAAATTGATGCGCAAAGAAAATCTAGAAGAAAAAAAATACAAGTTGCTTTCTAAAAGAGGCGATATTCACAATCCACCTTTTTCCACGAAAACCCTTATTTAGTGTCACGTTGCCACATGGAAATTCCGTACCGCCCTATCTTTTTGTTGTGCTTGGAATTATAAAAAGCGCAAACATTACACCAGCTGGTATCTAAAAATTTAATGTTACACACCTTTGTACCCTTGAAATATTGAGAACTAGGCAAATAAAATTATCGCACCGAATTATTTATTTTTATCTTTGAAATACCGGAAAATCTTGTTTCAAAAGAGAATTTTCTATCTGGATAAATCGTAAAAACAATTTACAAATGTTAAAATTGCTGAGGAGAAAAAATGAAAAGTTCTTGGCCACCTGTTAACTGCAGCACGTGCTGTTGCCTCAGGAAATTCGATGGAAAATAAGCAAAAAAGGGGGGCACACATGTCCAATTAAAATCTCTTCACGCATGTCTGGACAAAATGTTGGAATCCTAACCTCTTCTGCAATTACATTAAAAAGTGGATTTGAACTAAATGTTTAATTTTTTTTTTTTTTTTTGGGGTGATTTTCACCTTGATTTTTTTTTTTTTATTTCTAATTATTGAATGTCGTTGGGGTCTGTCCCTGTAGTAAACACGAGACGTGTTATTATATCAATTAATCATACCCGGTGCACGCAAGCTCAAATTGCAGTAAAAAGTGAAACAAGTATTAAATTGGAGGTCGGGAGGAAATTAGAATACTGACCCAAATGTTCAACGAGAGAAAAAAATAAAACGACATTTTCAAGTGTGGGATTGACCATGAATGAATTGTTTTTCGATGTAAATTTTGTTATCGGTTTTATTTTTTTCACACGGAAGTGAAGAGATTGGGAAAATGGGACACGAATCGTATAAATTATTAAAAATAATTTTTTCTCCATTTTTTTTTTAGCGGATTGGAACATCCAAACCAAGAGCGCGGAGTTCAACCCGTATACTTGCGTTGTTCGCAAGGCTCAGTCCTATGGAAATGGCCTCGCGGTGCCTTGCGCATCATCCTACGATTGGGATCTGCTGGACGAGATTTCAAAGGCTGTTTACGAGCCAACACACAAGACTTGTCAGGAGTGCGTGTATATTTGGAAGGAAAACATAAACTTCATTTACTCTTTGCTGCTAACGATGGCAAGCATTCGCAATTACCCCGGTGTTTCACCTCAAATCATGGACAGGTAGCATTATATGTGGAAGCTGATCCAGTACCAACATCACTCGATGATCGATTTGAATTTGTATATGACCTACAACCACTAAGGCTGTCCAAAGACCCACTTGAAGGTAACTGTTTTATAATATTTATTATTACTTTAAAATCCTTCACCTTGAAAAATTCAAACTTCAGATGTAAAGTTTCAAGTTTCATGCAACTCATTTTCACCACTTGTAAAAAAAGCACCGTGACTTCATTTACTTTCTGTAACCTAAAACCCAAGCATATGGAAGTGGCCAAGTGTGAAAGCGACACATGGTTCTGGTTAATAAACAAGCAACACTCCTCGTTAAGCCAAGTTAAACCCAAAATAAGTCAATTTGGATTAGAAACAGAAATTAGTTACCCCCTCTCAATTCTCTCGTCACCACATTCATTATCGACAGTTCATCCAGTTTCTTGCCTTTTTTTCTTCTCCACTCCAGACCCCCAGAAACCCTAGACTCTCAACTTATCTTTACCATCTCTGCGTGATGTTCTACCCTCTCCATTTTGCACAATAGCAAAGAGCGGAACACGACTCCCTGATGGCCCTTTTTGCCCCTCTTGGGCGTGGTAGTCTTGTCTAGAGGCTCTCTTCAGGTGTGTGCAATAAGAATGAAGCCCTTTGCCGGGTAATTATGGGTCGTATGACCTTCCTAGATGCACGTGCGGGACCTTCAAACGTACGGTATACACACGGGGAAGATTTTTTTTTTTTTTTTTTTTTTTGGTAAAAAGAAATTTGAAATTAAAACCTCTTGAAAAGTACAGTTCGACCAGGGGGGTTGCACGTGCAGTTTTTCAAGATTTGTAGGAGTGGAGAGAAAGATGGTCGCTCACTTTTGACTTGTGGTTTTAAATTCTTGAAAACCAGTGTTGGCATTTGTGTGATAAATCATTTCTTGCGTTTGGGATTAATGGCCCTGACCAAAATTCGTTTGTGGTAATGTTTCTCTCTTGACCCTTGAAGTATAAAACTTCAATTCGACCTTCGGAACGAGATTTGAAGATTTTTGTTGTTTTAGGTGGAATTTATTTTTATCTCTTCTCTTTGGTTTTTAAAGTTGCAAGTGGATATCATGTCGCCATCTTGTATGTTAATACTGACAAGTTTATTAGTCCAAACAGATATATAGAGAAAAAAGTCGTATAAATCAACAGGCAAGTGAGTGGTTTTTCAAAAGCACTTGAGGTAGAGTTTTAACTCTTTTTTTTTTTTTCACTCACTAAAGTAAACACCTTTTAACATTAAGTGTCTGGATTTTAAGAACGTTATTAGTCTAACCACAGTGCTGAAACAAAGTTGAAATAAACACAGTAATAAAGTGACTAAAAGGATTAAACATAATTATGAGCAATTTGTCATAGTGGACAAGTTTTTCTCACAATAGAACATTGTTTTTAAGTAACTTTTTTTCAAGCAAAATTCACCTCCATTTCTTCTTGAAGAACATTAATAAGAATACCTTTCACATTTTCGTGAAATATTACTTTATCTCCTCCCCCATTATCCCTCCTGATAGTGCCCATGCTGCTTGTTTATATCCTTGTAATCCAAATTTTTCATGTTCATCTAAGAAGTCTTCACGGCAGGTAAACTATTCATTCCCCTTGGGCTCAGCCTAAACTATAAAAAAATACAACTAGGAATTCCTGGGTGGAGTAGGGAGTTTAGATTGGAGTATACATGGGGTGTTCAGGCGAACAAAGAAATGAAGAATGTCCTAAATACAGAGAGAAAATGATGACAGTGTTGCAAAGAAGTTAAACGCAGGGAGTAAAAGAAAAGAAAAAAAAAAACCGAAGATATTTTTTAATGCATAAGTTTAGTTTGGCCACACCTTGAAAAACGAGGATTAAGACCCTGTTTAGGGTGTTAAAAGTATTGACCTAGTACATCTGGTCATTTGTCTGGTCAAGGCCTTTGTAGCTTTGGTTTCCCCCCTGTGGCTACTCTCTGTCCACATGAGCTGTCCACTGTAAATGGTAACGTGGACAGGGACATGTAGGAAGGGATTATACCCTTTAGAAAAGACGACACGGAATTTGAACTGAAGTTTGTTCATCCTCTGGTTACTATTCATGCAGAGGATTCCTCATTTGGTCATGTCAACATCAATAAATGTCATTGCATTTTCTGTTGTGTTCAATGACCTGGAAATTTATTTTTATGTCTTTTTTTTTTTTATTCCAGACTGTAAACCGTGTTCAGAGGAAGAGCTTTTACACAACTTTTGTGTGAGTGATTTTGGTGAGTTGACTTTTTATTTATTTATTTCCTTTTTTTTTTTTCTACGAAATGTTTTGTCACATTTTTTCCCAAGAAGAACGGAAGTAAAAATTTTGCTCTGTAAATTTGAGTCTAAATGAACCTGAAATTGTCTACTCAAGTTTAAAAACCAGCCCCTACAAATGGGGTTTTTACACTTGGTTGATGGACATAAAAGGGCTTTAACTGGTACAACCTGTAGATTACCCTCCTATGGAAAGCTTAATTGGCTAATTAAAAATGTTTTCGCTTGAATGATGTGCACTCTTTCCGGAATAAGGTTCGAAAATGACGTCTTGAAAATTTTGGAGCAAAAAAAATTCGATTTCTAACTTTTGTTTTTCAAATATCGTGCAAAAATTTGAGTTAAAAAAAACCTTACCGGAAATTCTAATTAGGGATATGAGTACTTATGACCGTTACAGAAGTAGGTCTCAATTTGCATGATTACATACGCCATCAGGTGAGCATTGAGAAATTTTTTACAACCTTCTTAATGCGTCTTGGTGGGTCGTCTCGAGTCAGATGGCAAATTTTAAATATTCTCTCTCTCATTTTTTTTATATCTCCGCTTTATCTTTTTTTTATTCGCTCGCCGCCTGGAGGAAAAATGTACTTTTTAAGCCACTCGCCGCTCATTATCATTTAATGCTTTACTTTATTATAAAACGGGATTGCATAAAAGACAAAGGCCACAAACTGAAAGTATAGCGTATTAAGTACTTCACTTTTCCCCCCTTGCACATCAATTTACGAGTTAATTATTCGAGTCTGAGCTCATTTGCAAAGTTACTTAAAAATAAGATAATACTGTATGCGTGAGAGGTAATAAATTACAAAAGATATTATTTACAATAGTTAAGATTTTCTCGCCCTTGGAGTTTTGAAAAGAAATAATTTACTACTTGCCTCATCAACGTTTTGTAGAGATCTATTTCATTTGTGGCTTTTACAAGCTCATGACGTCTGACCAAAATATATTTTGCTAAATGTGTTATGTTACAAGTGAGCCTTGTGGTAATTCTTAGTCTTCATTGGACCATTTTGTAATCAATCACCTAAAGACTTTTGGTGCGGGTTTTGTTTTGATGACCTGAGAAAACTACTTCAAGAATCAATAACTGACCATCCAATTTTTACCACTTCATAATCTCATAGCTCTAATATGGAAAAGATGAATTTTTCATCCAACTTATTTAACACTTTTAGCCATTTAAAAAAAAATTTCAAAGAATTCCAATTTGGCTGTAGAACAATATTTGAACTACGTTAATTAGAAGCACTCTTTCTTCTAGTAGTCCCTGAGGATAAAGGTTGACTAATGAATTTATTGTCATTCCCCAGTTGCCAAAGGAATCATCACATCCGTCAGAGAGAATCATCAACTGGAAAGGACAGAGATAAAAATCAAAGCGTTGAAAGTTATCAGAGAAGCATCAACAACTATTTTCCAGCAACAACATTCAACAAACCAGTTACAAAAAGGACAATACACGACCCTGCACGTGCCTAACAAATGCCACGTCATCAAAGACGACGGCGAGTTTCTTTTCATGGGTCGACTAATGCTGGGCGACCCCATCCTACGCTGCGCACCTCGCTTAGAGGAGTGGAATAAACTCAGAGATCAAGTGGCCATAACGGGACGAAGTCAATGCACGTTGGAATGATCAATTCTTGAGACAATCTTCGTTAGTGCCATCTGATGACTGGATTAACAAGTTGCATTAGCGACTGTACATTTACATGGTAATTGCGCATATTTGCTTGTGATGAATGTGTTTCCTGTTTGTTATGCGCTTAGCCTGTGGCAAATCAAAATTTTTGTACATTTTGTAGTTAGAGGGTTCATTTTTTGGTGCTTGTTTTTTCTGTACATAAAAAAATACATTTTAAAAGTTAACTATGGTTTATTACGTTTTCATTATGTAAATAGTGTACAGTTAAGTGCAGATGGAAATGATAATGTCAGTTTGTCAATTTTATGTGGATCCTTCAACTTAAAAAAAAAATTAAGAGGCGTTGATTTAAAGATAAAATGTATAAATTGATTAGTAATTAGCCCCTTGTCAGGACTAAAAAATATGTAACCTTAAGGTCGGATAATTTAGAAATTGTCAGTTTTTTTGTTAATGTAAAAAAATTGTTTTAAAGATGAAAGTTGAGGGTGGGCTTAAACGTTGATTAAGTTGAAAATTATACAGTTTAAACTCGATGAAATAATGACACGAAGAATGTGCTGACTAATGTTTGTCTACAATTTGATTGCACTTATGTGATTTGTAAGTACAATTGTACCTAGTCTTTCAATTTTATTCTGCTGAATTATAAATGATAATAAAAACTGTGACCTTTTTTGAAATGAAGCAGACTTGTTAAACATTATAATTTCTCTCTCAACCATAAAGGAATTTGTTGAAATGTATTCTCTCAAGACAAGGTCTTTGTCACATGATAAGCCAACAACTAATGCACATGGTTTCGACACAAAAGGACCCAACAAGATAAAAACCTTGAACAATCATTATTTACAGAATGGCCCCAAGCTAACCACATTCACACTTGGACCCCCTAAAATGGTAAAACTT
This sequence comes from Pachymerium ferrugineum, assembly GCA_034686365.1. Classification (NCBI taxonomy): domain Eukaryota; kingdom Metazoa; phylum Arthropoda; class Chilopoda; order Geophilomorpha; family Geophilidae; genus Pachymerium; species Pachymerium ferrugineum. Next base: position 10,372 of record JAQGAS010000855.1, on the reverse strand, counting down.
AAAAAAATTAGTGGGAGTATTCAATAGTTTACATAATTGCGTTTTTAATTGATATCATTTTCAGTAAGAACTTATTATAATCTTTATAATTTTTTTTCTTCAAATTTTGTTGTTCGACTGTATCAAACAACTTTAAAACATTTTGCAATTATATTACTGATTGAATTATAAAAATAGTGAGATTTGTGTTGAAATTTATTGTCATACTAAACATTTATAAAGGAAAATATTTTGCTTTCTTTCAAGACGAATTTAGCACAGGCAGTCAACAAGTGCATTCCTTCTATCCACAACCTGCCATTTTGCTTTTCCCCCTTATCTGAATTGCCTAAGGGGTCTCAAATAGGGAGTCATTGTGGAATGTTCACCTTAACACGTGCGATCACCCCCCTCGGATAGTCAGGAAAACAGTCAGGTGACGATTAGGATTAGTTTAATCCTTTAGCAAAGTCTAAGATTTATTGTTTTCAATTTTTTTTTTTTTCAAAATACAGCTGCAAAAGCAAAGTCCGATCCTAATACAGTACAAAGTTAATCTTGCGCAACAGGTGTAGGGTAGGATTTACTCAAAAGAACGTGATGTTGCATGTGTGTGAGGGATGCATCTTAGGGGAGTCGTCAAGGAGTTCTCAGCAGGACTTCGCCCACACTCTTCGGCATCTCAGTAAATTAGGGAAAAGAAGAAAGATGCGGGCTCGACATGTGGCGGTTTAGCAACTTTGTTCGAGCTTGAAGCAAAAGCAACAGGTCACAGGCACCTGTCTCACTCTCACCTGTGACCCCGTCTCGCCCACTTTGAATGTCTAATCTATCCAATGGGAGTTCTCCAGCCACGCAGGTTTGTAGTGGCGCGCTCCCACGGTCTCCATGCGCTAACCTCCGGCCATGCAAGAGGCATAGCCGTGCATTTCAAATAGGTTGAACATATTGCAGGAACCGCCCACGATGAGAGGCAACCACAAAAGGAGATTATTTTTGGTCTTACGAATCTGAATAATTTTTACATTTCTCTACTCATTAGTTAATCATTTTGTAGTAATATTTGAACTTGTCTACGGTCATTTCATTTGTGTGCAGACCTTGTATTACTTCACTCATATCTTTGTTCACCAATGGCATAATAGAAGAAACCCAAATGAATGCAAAAGAATGATAGTAATAAAATGGCAACTCTGCATTAGTCAGATATTAGACTGATCAGTGACCATTTCTTCGATGCAGCAAAGTATACTCAAGTGTGAATAACTTTACATTTGGAGAGACGTTTTTAATTTATTTGTAGGATAACTGTCATGTGCAATTTTTGGATTACGTTACCTTGAGATCTTTTGGCACACATCGTCAAAAATATGCAAGTCGCAAAAAAATTTAACTGTACATGAACTTGCGATCGTTTTGAATGTTTTCCAGCAACCTGAGTTGGCGGTATTTGCACCCATTTAAACATTCCACTATGACACTGCTGGAATATCCTTTTGCCGAAAAGGAATATCCTGAAAATTTATAATTGGATCTCATAATGTGCACCGCTTCTTCCAGCTTCGTGATGGTAAGAGAAATCACCTTTCAGGGGCGGATTTAGGCAGAGTACGGTCATACCCGGCGCCAACATTTAGTAAAAAAGTTAAACAAAAAAACTATATACGATATATATATTGATAAAATTATATGGAATACTTATAATATACTGAAAATCCAAAATCCGCCTTGTAAAATAATTTTTAAATTTCCACAGTTTTTAAATCAATATGTTATTTATGAACTTCCGTACATTATTCCATCTTCGAAGAAGTTTCACCGATTTATCCTCCTGTATAAAGGTCCAACTGTAAGTCACTATTTATCTCCTTCAATATCTAATGTATATAACTTTATGCCACGTGCGGGATGTGATTAAGATTAGCTTTTTTTAAAATTTCAAATTGGGATTCATTTGAATGAATCAACGAGTCTTGTTGATGTAACATCATAGGGTCATGGAATGTGATTAACCCTGAAGGATGACTCAGGGCAAATTACACCTACTCATTAGTCGTTTTGAAAGTATAAACGAGCGGAAATAAGACACAGAAAGTACTTTACTAATAAAGATCAATGATAATTAGCCCACACAACACATCCTACGTGCACCGTGACCGATTTGCTTCTTTTTTTCTGCTTCTAACTTACAACACGAGCCACTAGCAATCATCGCAATTACTTCACATTTCACTGCCCACGCTAAGTATAAATTACAATTGAGATGGAAAAAAAAACGGAGAACGACTAATTCTAGGGAAAATTAGCTTTTGGTCTTGGTTCAGTAGAGAGTTAAGAACAGTTAATGTATGTGGTTTGGAGGTTAACAGGAAAAAATTTTTTTTCTCGAATGTTTTGTACTCATAAAAATATAAGTTTTATTTAATTTCATCGGTATCGCTCTAAATTACAGTGTGCAACATTTTCCGACAACTTTTATTTGGGAATTTTTTTTAGGTTTTCCGCTCAGTGAGTACTTTCAAGTGGATTAAATGGTCTTTTTTATGAGAAAAGCCTTATGTTTAATCTGTATCCTGTTTTTCGGATATTCATTTAAATACAATGAGAAATATTTAAGGCAGTTAGTCAATGATGGGTGTGATCTTTAAAATTTCATGTGAAAAATATACTGCAGGAAAATTGAGTAATTAATTGACTTGTTCACCTCCATAATGTTCGTAAAATTTACATTAAAATTCAAAGTGTCATTTCAAGGATTTACAATGTTGAATTGTGTACACATTTTTTCAGGAGAAACATTTTTATAGCTGCTAAGAGATTAATTTTCAAGACACAAGGACTTTTGATCTGTCTGGTCTTTGATATTGTCAGTTTCCATTTCTGATTTTAATCCAGAGTCAAAAGGTCCTTAATATTTTAGGGCAGATATTGCAGTTTTATTCCAAGAATAAAAAATGAAGTCACTGATGTGACTTCAAGTGGAGTTACTCCAATAAAAAATATTTTTATATTTATATATATATATATGTGTATATGTAAAGTAATGTTATAAAATAATGTTAAAACTATTTCATTTCCGCAATTTAAATCTAAAATCTGGATTATGACCTCAAAAGTAATATAGTTTAGAAGCTAAAACAATTTTGGCGCAATTCCATGAACTTTCACTGGATGTATCTAATAGAGTCAGAAATATTTGTGTCAAGTATTTGCGAGTTTTCGCACTTGCGTGCCTCTCATTAGTACTTTTGGTTATCACTGTTTTATGAATGGATTAGTAGTAAAGTCTTAATTTGTCGTAATTAACATATTGTAATCAATTTTTTATTTTTTTCATGTCATGTTTGGCTTGTTTACCTTGGGTCAATACTTTAAGGACAAATGATGCACACGCATGTCCATGAAATGTATATTTTTTTGTGGGTATGCTTGCTTGACAGTGAATTTGAATCAAACGACGCATAATCCCATTAAAAAATTTGTTCTTAATCAATTTTTCCAATATTTTATGTGCATCTGTTTTTGAGCCACAGGTGTAACTTTATTATTTTTACGCAATACAGTTTGTACGCTTCATTAATCGTGTGCATTCAAATTTGAACTCGATTTAATTTTAAAATGTTCTTTTATTTTCAAATCTAAATTTGTTTGGGTAATTATGATTCTAGTATTGTCACTTGGGGGCTCCCTTTATCATTCAAATTTATAGATGAACACGGACCGGTTAAGCAACGATGACCAGCAGTAAAATCAAGCCATGAACAAGCATGAGTATTAGATGAAACGCAGATCTAAAGAGGGCGTAACATGAAAATCTTTTTACTCGAATAAATTTAAAGAACAGTTGTAAAAGCTCCCACCAGACGGCAAGACATGCTGCTCATTTGTATTAAATTATAGTCGCCTAGCAAAGCCATTTTGTTTCGCAATGTACCCCCTGCCCACCATCCAAACCTCGTGCGTGTATATTTGCCACAGCAGCTCTGTGTGAAAACCACATTTAGATTTTAAAAGCGAACGCTAAATCCTCGACACGCCGGCGGGTTCCATTTGGCAGTGGATCATCGCGTGTATTCGTGATATTTAACATCAGAAGATTAAGTTTATGGTTCCAAACAATTGATTGTTATCAACCAAGTTATTATGAAATAGGACTACAATTTTTAATCAACGAAAATGTTCAATTGCCTAGATGAAATCCGAAATTTCAAAGCGAAAAAACTTCGCCCAGTTCAAACCAAAGTGGTAACGTCTGATGGCAAACATTATGTGGAATCGAGAGACAGAAGTGGGGCAATCGTTGCTAAAGAAGTGGCCAAGGAACAGCGAATTTTCGTGCCGGACACTACACCAGATCTACAGGTCGCACAAATTTTACCTGGACTTGTATTAGGTTTGTTCTTATAAAAATGAAACAAATTTTTTTTAAAAACAATGCGGAACCAACGCCCTTATACACAAAAAAAAAAAAAAAAAAAAAAAAAAAAAAAAGAACGAAGAGTTAAAATGCTGAGTCAAAAGTCAGAAATTTTTACTTTGACTAAATTTAGATCAGATTTAGGGCAACAGTTTAAATAAATTGAGGTTACATAAGACTAAACTTGTAGGCATTTTTACTAATCTTTTAGGTAGGCGATATTAAGTTTAATTTAGTGTGTTAATTGAATAGGGAGGAAAGAAAATTAACGTTAAGTAATAAACATTTGAAGAACGTTCCAGGCCCAAAATAGGAAGACACACTTTTGGCTTGTGGCCAATTTTAATCTAAAACACTTTTCTATTTTCGTCATTTCATGACGCAAGACTCGTGTTCAACTTCATAAATATTTTAGAGTACATTTTTTGAAACTTCACCCCATTAAAAAAACGTATTTCAATTAAATTTTCTTAACAGGATCTCAAGACGTCGCTCAAGATTTAAATGTCCTCAAACAATATAACATAACGCATATTCTCAATTTGGCAGCTGGTGTTGAAAACGCATTCACCAATCAATTTATATACAAATCAATCAATGTGTTGGACCAGCCTGATACAAACATTCGATCTATTTTCGACGAGTGTTTCGCTTTTATCGATGACGCTCGTAAAACCGGAACCGTCCTAGTCCATTGCAATGCCGGAATTTCCAGATCGGCCACAATCATCGTTGCGTATTTGATGAAAAACGAAAACCTCATTTTTAATAAAGCTATGGAAACGGTGAATGCCAAACGTGCAATTAAACCAAACGACGGTTTTATACGACAATTAAAAGAATACGACGATGAACTTAGAAAATCAATACCACCACCGCAAGAACCACCCAAACCTAAACAGGAAACAGTTCAACGCCAAAGATCGTTACAACAACCACCACCACCAGCTCCTCCGCCACCGGCTGCTGCGCCGCCTGCACCAGCTCCTCCACCTCCCGCACCAGCTCCTCCACCTCCCGCACCTCCGCCACCCCCGCAACAACCAAAAACGGTTACAAAACAACCGTCTGTAACCGCATCCCCCAAACCTACAACTCCAGCAGCAACACCACCTAAACCTTCAAGTCCAGTACCACCAAAGCCCGCAAGTCCAATACCACCAAAGCCCGCAAGCCCCGTCCAAAAAGCAGCTCAACCGCAACCAAAGCCGGCAAGTCCTGTACAACGTGTACAAACGCCTACTAAGCCGTCTAGTCCGGTTCAACTAACCGTGGCGACAACTCAACCAGCCCAAAGTGGGGGTCCGCGTGTTCATCATATTCCTATACGTTTAGAAGCTGATGAAGAAGAAGAGTCGGAGGAAGAAGAGACGGATGAGGAGGAAGAAGAATCTGAAGAAGAGGAACCACAACCCCAACGCTCGAATTCTAAAACTGGACACTATAGTCAGTCAGTTACGGTGACCATAGTGTCCAAAAAAAAGTGAAGCTTTAATGTTTTTCAATTTTTGTTTGTTTGTGTGCTATAAATAAGACTTGAATAATCACTTAACCCGTTGCCCCTAGTCATTTATTTATTTATTTTTTAGATTTTATTTTATTTTTTTTTGCTATTGACATAATCTTCGCTTATGCAATGTTTATTTTATCAACAGTCAAAATGTACGATTTTTTTAAAATCCTCGTTTTGACCGTTTCTTAAACCATGTGAGATTTTTTATGCCCTAGATTCGATTTTTGACGAAAGTTTGGAATCTGTTTCTTTTTTTGAAAAGAAATTTTCTTACTGTGATGATACAACACATTGATTGATTCTAGAAGTCTTCCGTACTTAAAAAATTTTTAAAGTGGAATTGTTATATACCCCCCTTACAAGATTTTCAAAGTTTGTTATTATTGTTGTTCTTAAAAATATTTGAGACTTTATTTACCTGTTTTGTACAACCACTTCTTACTGCAGTAAAAGACAAAATTTTTAGAAATTGCCAAATACTATTTTGCTGAGTAGGTTTAGTTTTATGTACTGTTTTCAATATATTGACAAAGAAAATGAAAATTAACATTTGCTGAATAAAAAGAATTTTAAAAAATATCGGAATTTCGTATCCCTTTTCTACTTATAAATAATTTTTAAATTTTTCCTAGAGATAAAGTTCGAGATAAAATATAGGCCAACAAGCGGGCGTTCTGAAAATAACACGGTGAACAAAAAAAATGCAATTCATATCATTTTCATGAACTTTCCGGAATTTTTTAAACATGAAATCATAACAGCGATTATTCAATCGTTTATTTAATTAAAACACGTTCATATACATTGGTTAAATTCTCAGAATGGCATTGGATTTCCCCTTTCCGTTTCTACCCACTTACTACCTTATCATCAAAACATGAATTCAATTTACCATCAAACTCACTGAAACTTAAGACACATATAGGAGATAAATATTTACAACGTAAAAATATTTTTGAAAATTTCCTAGGATTTTTCATATCAAAACATTCATTTACATAGAAATTGAAATCAAGTTTACTTTAAATTTATCTGGAAATACCCAGAAGGCGAAAGGGGAATTTGCTGCCCCTTACACGACACTTTTGCGCAATACTTTGGACTTTTCTTTTTGACAAATCACGTCGTGAGCTGAGCAATCAAGCTTCAATATTACATGAATCCGATCCGATCTCCCTTTGTCTGGCACGCATGGACCATGCACACTAATTGATTGGTCGTCTGTTGTAATTCTCGTGTTATCAAAGTACTCCGGGAAGCGTGATCCACTTATCTTTATATGAAATCATCACAACAGCACAAAAGTTGTTTCATTACTAACCGACGACTGCACACTTGTCATCGTTCCGTTTTACGCTCTGCAACTCATACCAAACAAATCATCGCTCAGTTTTGTTTGTTTTTTGCCAGTGGTATTCAATTATTTAGGTGAGTTAAAACTTTATTATATTTATTATGATTTTGTAAACAACTTATAAAATTTTTATTTGCAGTTGGGCACACCTGCCGTTTTCAACACCTTCTTTCAACTTATTCGTTTAACAGCTTTATTGATGGAAAGAGAAAGTCGGAGTAAAACACGAGTGAATCTTCAACTCTCGCGTGACGAATCCCTCCGACGTTATGTGCTTAAAAAGAATTTCGTCATGAGTGCAGCTGAAGGCGCTACAATTCGACCACAAAAGCGTCAAAAGTGGCCACTTATTGGAAGTCTTGGCGGAAACAAATTACGAAACCTGAAAATGGGATTTCAAAAAACCTTGAAAACTGACAAAGTTGACTTCATGCTGGCTAAACCCAAGAAGAAGTGGAACTTCCTTGCAAACTTGTCGTTTCATTATTGTGCTTTATAGCACTAACTTTGATTTTGTTAAATGAATCATTTGTAAAATATACCACATGTAAATTATCATGATTACTTATCGTAGTATATGTCATTAAATAAACATTTTGCACATTATCGCTATTTTCCGGTTCTTATTAGCTGTTTCTTATTGTTTGTTTTGTTTTTTTTTTTATAAATGCGTGACCGTTTACTTTTTTTTCTTTAACTGTGTTGAAATATTTAAGTCAATAAGATTGATCATTCCACCTTGAGGAGTGGCAGAATGTCTCGCGCAATGCGTGCTCATGCAAGCAATATCCAAATGTTTATACTAATTGTTTCTTCAATCAGGTAACGTTTCCACTTTTTTTCTTCTCATTGCTTTCCCTGTTCTAATCAATAAACCAATATAACGATTTATTCGTATAAGAAAATTGCAAGTTTCTATACACTTTATTATTATTACTTTTAAAAAAATTTTCTTTGTTTTGAGCATAATAATACAATTTAAGCAAGTCACATCCGCCAATTTACCTGCTGACACACATATCCCCGTTTTTTACTAAACACACTGACACTTCACCATCGAACCGTACAATCAAAATCAATAGGGTCAATTTGATGAAGTTATCAAAACATAGAATTTATTTATGAACAGTTGCAATAGTGTTTTTCTAATACCAAAAGATTACGTTAAAAGTAAAGCACCGATTCCGGAAGATATCTGTAAGGATTAAATGTTTGATGACTTATTCATGATTAATTAATTTAAATTTTTTGCACTTTAGCAACGCGGCCTCTAGTGATTGATGTTGACATATGGGTATGGGCAGTGACTGAAGTTTCGGCGCGTAATATGGTAATTAATTTATTGTATTATTACTACATGTAACAAATTTACTTTTTAGGATATAAAAGTTGATACATATATAACGTTTACGTGGAAAGATTATCGTTTGAATTTTACAAGTCGTCCGACTGTCACTGAAGATGAATGGCTTCCTGTAGGAGATGTTGAGCACAATATTTGGTTACCCTACGTCACCTTTAGGAATTGTAAGGGCTGCACTCCTGTCGATTTGGATACAAAGAAAACGGATGTTTTGTATAATACTCGTACTTTTGCATTAAGAGTGTTGACAAGGTAAGTAAAATTAGACTGTTATATAATAGGAAATAAAATTGCTTAATTAATTAGGTCTATGACTAATTTTGCTTGTAATATTTATTTGGCAAATTATCCAATGGACACACAACGATGCAGCATGCAATTGGAAAATTGTAAGTAACTTTTAAGACACGTATAAAAATTATTTTGAGGCGGAAAGTAAAAATCAATGTGTAATAGAGCAGAACAGCAAAACTGTGTGCTAAGTTAAATGTTGATATAGTTCGTTGCCAGTTCTATCCTTATCGGAAAAGCATTTATCTTGACATTGCACCAACCTTCGCACGTCTAAAAATTGTATTTTTCACTCTTTTTGCAGATTATGAAGATATTTTGGAACTCCAGTTTCGTCACGTTTTCCCCGAAGAATACAAACGTGTTGCAAGTAATCAAAGTCTAGCTGAATATCAAATTGCTTATATTAGCCCCGGAAACTGCACAGCTCCAATATTTGATGGAAGAGGTTTTTAAATTTATTAAAATCATTCTCCACACTAAAAATTTTGCAATCTTTACAGAATATGCGTGTGTTGAAATGAATTTTGTGTTTGTACGGCAAATTGGTTATTACATGTGTACATTGTACGCGCCAACATTTCTCATTGTTGTTTTATCCTGGATGTCATTTTGGATACCAGCTGATACATTGCAAGCAAGAATTACTCTGGGAGTAACGTGTCTATTAACTTTAGCTACTCGTTTAGATCAATCTCAAAAAAATTTACCTCCAGTCTCGTATATAAAAGCCATTGACATATGGCTTTTTGTGTGTATGTTTATGGTCTTTTCATCTCTCATTGAGTTAGCTTTTACAGTAGCATATGTGAAAGCGTCACGAGATCAAGTCATTCCAATTAGAGTGGCACCAGCAACTGTAAGTTACTAATAATATTATGAAGTTACTTGTGGTATATATATTTTTTAAAAATGGGGCTAGTAAAAAAAATACAGCATAAAAATTTATTGCGAAATAAATTTTCCACGTTATGAGGTCAATAAACAGAATTGTCGGAGTTGTTGACAATGGGTTTGAATGTCTCTTGATCAACGGTTAATCAGTGCTCTAAATAATGCATTACTGTTGACGTACGCTAAACAGTTGTAATCTTCTGGGTTAAACGGGTGAAATGGAAAATTATCTGTCACGTGCAATTGATAATTTTCACTCCTCACGCCTTTCTTTGATGTATCGTGGTAGATAATTAATCTTTGGTTTGCCTTTTTCTAGTCAAGGTTAGATCGATCTTCGTTTTTTGTTTACTTTGAGGTGAAATAGTTTGTGAATTAGTAGTAGCACTATGCTAATATGTAGTTTTGGACAGTAGTAATAATAATAATTAAAAATTGTTGACTTTATGATATTGAAAACCAGGTTAGTTGTCTTCAAATCAACTGTGTTTATTTAATAATAAACCCACTTATGGGATTATTACCTGTAGTTAAATGCTGACAAATACTTGTCAGCATTTA